>JBAMCK010000645.1:0-240000 GCA_037075185.1 Drosophila pseudotalamancana
ATGCGCTACGTTCGGTTACGTATTGCTACTTTTCCTGCCTTGCACACACACACACGCACAACTTGAACACTACATTGCAATGTATATATGCATGTGAAACAATGGAAATATACCAAACAACTAGCAAAAGATTCTGAAGTACTTGATTATTTATACTAAATATGCTAGACAGTACACATAACTAATTAGCCGGCCTTTGTTTTGAATCTGACGAAACAATTTAATAAAGTTTACTGGATATGCTGGAACAATCTTCATTTATTGTGATTTATTTTTTTTTTAAATACTACACTTGTGTTCTTATAGTATTGTTAGTATTGCTTATAGCAACATCTGTACACATAAAGTATTCACCATACACTCACACAATCAGCAATAAATGTCAGAAAGACAACAATTATCAGAAGGTTATAATTTCTATACAATTATACACAACTTTTGACCGACAAACATTAAATAAACGAAACTACTCTATGTACAAATGGAAAACGTCTGCATTGTAAAACTCCTCACCAATGTGACCGAATTTAGTATTTTTATGCATCGACCTCTATCGATTGGACATCGACAACGAGCACAAGAGTTTTTCTATCGATATGAAATATATTCGATTTGTACCTCACCAAATTATATCATATGACAGATTATCGTTAATCTCAACAAAAATAGTTCTTATAGTGGTTAACTAAATCTATTTATGTTTTGCTAATTTGCAATATACAAATTTATTTAACAAAATAATTATTGCCATAAAAGCAATGTAGTATATTCATAAACAAAAAACTACCAATATGCACTCAGCTATCGATCTTTTTTGTAACACAAAAAAGCGCCAATTTTGGCCGTACTGTTAAAATCGAAATCAAGTAGCACGTGCAATTGTTTGGCACGCTGTTGGTTTTTTTGTTGATTTTAATTCAATAAATAAAATGGGTCGAATTAAACAAAAACAATCTAAGAAAGATGTAAGACGGGAATATATTATGTAACCCTATAACTCTATAATCAAAATCCTTACAGAATTCCCTTTCGGATCCACAAAGCGACTGCGATCAAGTATCTGCCACTGTCACCAGTAGCGACGATGGCTTCGATGAGCCGAATCAAAACGCCGCGCCTAAACGAAAAGTGCCGGTTGTTAATGGTGAAGAAAAAAGAAAAAAAATGAAACACACGGAAACAAACGTTAAACCTCCGACATTGGAAGAAATAAAAGAGATTCGTGACACACGCAACCTCTTTCATTCCAATCTGTTCAAGCTACAGGTGAAGGAGATGCTAGAAGAGCTACAGCTGAAGCCTAAATACAGTACTTACATTGAAAATTGGATAGAGACGTTTTCAAGTGCGATACAGGATTTGAAAGACGGATTGCTAGACACCTGCCATATGGAGGTGCCGCTACATCTTCACAAAAAATCATTTAACTTTCAATTCTTGACTCCAACTTCAGAGCCTAAGCTGATTGGTGCTGCGGCCACGGGAACGTTGCTGGGACCTAATGTTGTGGTAGATGTAGCCCTGGAAATGCCTTCTGCATGCTTTCAGCAGGACGATTATCTCAATTTGATTTACGATCAAAAGCGGGCACTCTATTTAGCTACGGTAGCTAGCAAACTAAAGCAACAAGCAGCCTTTTCGAAGGATCTATTCGCCTACAACTACCATGCAAATAATCCTCTTAAGCCAGTGCTTGAGTTGACACCTGCCGAGAAGTTGGGGAAACATTTGCTATTGCGCTTGTATATTACAGCACCGGCGGATATCTTTAAGTTGAGCCGGTTTGTGCCCTGGAATAACAACATACGGCCTTCCGTCTTCGGCGATAAGTGGGATAAAACGGAAACACTTCCCTCGACTCAGCACTATAATGCCAATGTGCTGTTTGATCTCACGCTAGCTGATAATCAGAACCTATTGCGAAGCACATTCACTGGGCGCCGAAATTTTCAGGAGGGTTTGCTGCTCCTTAAAGTGTGGCTTCGACAACGCCAGCTGCACGTGGGCTTTAGTGGATTTAGTTCCCACATTCTAGCCGCCTACATTGTTTATCTAAAACAACAGCGTTTGCTTCACCAGTCGAGCAGCAGCTACCAGGTTGCTCGCACTGTATGGAATCAACTGGCCAACAGTGACTGGACGCAAGGTATTACGCTATCGCAAGAACAGCCCCATCAGCTGAGCACCTTGGCCGGCTACTATGATGTGTGCTTCATGGATGTTACCGGATATTACAACCTATGCTCCAATCTTCCGCTCGGGGTCTATAAAGCCGTTTGTGCGGAGGCAAAGCTGGCCGTAGAGTTGTTAAATGATGTAAAAGTTAACAGTTTCTCGCACATTTTCATGCAAGGCTTTCCCCTATACACGCGAATGGATAACATACTAAAGTAAGTGAACTAGCCCCTAAATGTCTATTTAGCAAATATATATTCAATGCCTGTTTTTCGCAAAGGATCACGAACCCAGGTAGTGTCGACCAGCTTCTTCAGTTGCATGTCCAGCCTCATGTGAAATACGATTATGCCAACTATGCCCATCCACAGTTGCTTAAATTGCTAACGGAGTGAGTTGCTCTCTTAATTTCCACATCAAGAAGAGTTAATATTTAAACACTTTTTATAGCTTGCTGCAGAAAGGTCTGGGGAAACGTGTTCATGCCATTTTACCACTGGAAGTACCTTCCAGCTCTTGGACCGTGGACAGTAAAGCTCCAGCTATTGGTCGTGGCTTGACGTTAGGACTCATACTTGATCCAGAGCACGCATATGAAGTGTTGGACAAGGGACCAGCGAGTAACGAGGATGAGGATGGTGCTGCCGAATTTCGCAAATTTTGGGGTGAAAAATCCAATTTGCGACGGTTTCAGGACGGCAGCATAACGGAAGCTGTTGTTTGGGCTGCGGCAACAGATGCGCCCAGCCAAAAGCGCCTGATAGTTCGCCAGATTGTCCTCTATCTGCTCGAGCATCAGCTTCAATTGGAGTCCAGCGAAGTTCAGTACATTGCCGGCGAACTAGATGTTGTATATTCTCTTACGCCTTCCTTCAAGGTGTCGAAGCTGCAAACTAAACTGAAATTGCAGCAGGAAACGGACGCTGAAGCATTAACACCACACGTCATCCACTGCTTTGATGCACTGGCACGACAGCTGCACAGTCTTGAGGGTTTGCCCTTGGATATTGTGTCAATATCTGGTATTTCACCAGTATTCCGGTATTGTGAGCCTCAACCTTTGCTGCCACAAGCGCGTCTGGTGGCAGATCGCATACATGCTGGCCAAATGCTACGTGTGGTCATACAGCTGGGTCCAAGTGGCAAGTGGCCCAGTGAGTTGGGTGCCCTGCGTAGCCTTAAAACTGCCTTCCTAATTCAAATAAGTGAGAAGCTCAAGGAACAGCAACACCTTCACTCGCATCTGTGCAGGGATGGTTTGCTGGTACTAAAACGAGGATATTGCTTTCTTTTGGAACTGGCACACAGCAAAGAGCTGGCGCTGTTGAAGCAACAACAAACGGAACGAGGTGTGACCACATATGTAGACAACCCAGCAAGCCGCGAGCTCGAGCGATACCACTATATACTACCCAGAGTAAGTGGAGCATTGCACGCACTGCATCAATCATATGGTGCATTTGGACCCACAGTGCTTATTGCAAAACGTTGGCTAGCATCACAGCTGCTGGATGATGGTCTCTGGCCGTCCATAGCAACGGAGCTGCTGGTGGCACATCTATTTCAGCAGCGACAAACGCCACACACAACTCTTTCACCACAAACTGGTTTTATTCGTTTTCTCCAACTGCTTGCCCACAGCGACTGGAACGGAGAACTCTTTCTTCTAAATTTCAACAGCAGTTGGACAGGTACGTGGCAATAATCTTTTATAGACTCCGTTTCTTACCCTATTTACATATTTGCAGAGCAACAAATTACAGATTTGGAGCACAGCTATCGCAGCGAACGCGACAGTTACCCATCCTTGTGCCTGGCAACCGCCTACGATCAGCAGCATGCGGGTCGTCTGTGGACTAGTGACGACTGCCCCAGCAAGCCAGTTTTGGCCAGGGTCACCCTGTTAGCACGATATGCACTGCAGCTCATTGAGTCTAGCCTGTTGTCAGCAAACCTCGCATTTGTGCGCCCTGCCCAATTGTTTATGCCCTCTGGTGATGGATATGATTTAGTCATAGAGCTTAAACCTGATCTGGTGCCCAATACTCTGTGCTACGATTTGGGGTCACCATTCTTGCCGTTTAGTCAACGGAATTTTCGCTTACCGTTGGCGGGTAGCGAGCAGCTGGCCAAGATTGTTCAGCAACTGAGGGTATGTAACATTATTTTATTATTAATATGTTGTTGTTTATTTATTATTTTATATTGCTTCAGTCTGCTTATTCTGAATACGCTGCATTCTTTTACAATCCCCATGGGGGCAAGGAATTGGCTATTATGTGGCGACCCGCCTCCGAATTCGAACCCAAACCGTTCAAGGTTAGTGAGCTGCAAGCGGCTTCTCCCTGTTTTGGTGGAAAAGTCCAAGTGCTGAGGGATACGCTAATCGAGGATTTTAAATTGCTGCTCAAGGACTTTTACTTACGCGCCTGCACACCGGAGGAACTCAAGCGTGAGCAGCGCGCTCATAATAAGCCCAAGCGTTATTTCAATGGCCAGAGCGAAACGGATACAGACAAACCGCAAAAGAAGAAAAGGAAGCCTGTTACAGTTCCAACTGGGCCAAAGAAACGTCTGTTGAAAAGTAAATCGCTAAGTGCATTATGTTAGAATGTAAATACGAGATTTTAAAGTCTTAGGGGGACATAATATATTATTCGTATAAGATTAAAATGTTAAAACAAAATAATAATTTGTTATCTTAAGGTTGCTGCTACTCCTCTGCCGAACGCCGCTCTTCTGCCTGCTTCTCTTTGTAGAGCGCATTAGGAACAGTAATCTGCGGACTGCGAAATATGCCTCGGCGTGCACATTGTCGTTGATTGGACATGGACTGCTCACATAGATCCTCGCTGCTAGAATCGGACGACGTGCTATCATTGAATCGGCGCTTTTTGTGACTCCTACTTGAACCCGTGTGAGTTTCCTTTGAAGTGATTTGTGATATTCGCTCCGTGTTACATGCCTTGGAATGGGTTTGTGATATTGGATAAGTGTTACATGCCTTAGAACTGGAATGTGATGTTGGATCCGTGTTACATGCCTTAGAACTGGAATGTGATCTTGGATCCGTGTTACATGCCTTGGAACTGGAATGAGATCTTGGATCCGTGTTACATGCCTTCGAATTGGTATGCGATCTTTGCTCCGTGTTAGACGCCTTTGAATTGCTTCGAGGTCTTAACTCGGTCATAAATGACCTTTCCTTTGTGTTACACTCATGCGAATAGGTATGCGATCTTGGGTCCGTGTTGCACGCCTTCGAATTGGTACACAGTCTTAGCTCCGTGTAACACGCATGCGAATTTGCATGTGATCTTAGCTCCGGGTTGCATGGCTTTGGAATTGCAAT
Organism: Drosophila pseudotalamancana; assembly: GCA_037075185.1. Classification (NCBI taxonomy): domain Eukaryota; kingdom Metazoa; phylum Arthropoda; class Insecta; order Diptera; family Drosophilidae; genus Drosophila; species Drosophila pseudotalamancana. Next base: position 5,528 of record JBAMCK010000645.1, read on the forward strand.
TGTGGATGTTTGGCATCCACAATCCTTTCTATTTAAAGATCGCTTCCGACAGTTATCAGTTATCGAATTATGCCGTTGAAGTCCACTGGTTGATGTTGCGATGCTGTAAGTTATCGGATAAGGCGATGTGTATTTGGACTGCTTGGCCCATGATAGTTGCTTCGATACGGTCGCGACAATTCGCGAGGGTTTCTTCTCCATATCAATATCTAGAGTCTGAGTACTCTTTGGCTGATGTAGCGAGATCAAACCCTGTATACCGGGAAACTGGATTGCTGGCGCGGAACTGTAAATGCCATTAGCATTTGCGTGACTGAGAATGGAAGACATTTGACCACTGGTATACAATCGATTGTAGCTCAAATGACGAATATCCTCTATGCGCCTTACATCCTGCTGGGTAACCATGATCACCTCGTTATCCACAATGATTGGTACTGTAAAGAGAATAATTGATAAAAATCCACTTGTCATACTTTCAATGAGAAATTCAAGTCTCACTTTGCACCGCGGGCGCTGACTCCTCGGTCACGTGCAGGAGTTTTGTGACAGTGGTATTATTTGCCATTCTATGATTTTAAAAATTTAGGTTAAAAAAAAAACAAACGGTAAATTTGTAAACTTCTGTTTATAAATTTTCTTCCTACAAATGTTTACGTAAACTTAAAAACTATTTAGAATGGAGTAGGCACATTTCGTAAAAGTTTGGCAGAGAGAGTAAAGCATTCTATATAGAGAACTAACGATTCTGCTTTACCAGATCCAGATAGATTAATTTTGTCAAAAAGTGCGTAGGGTGCCTCTTTACTAGTTCTTTAAAACTAGTTTCTTATTCGTTCTCTTTACACAAAAATAATTATACAGTGTTTTTAAAAGCGTATTTTAATAATAAACCACAATATTTTAATCATAATTATTTATACTGTGGTTCTAGAAGACAAATAAATTAATTTCGAATTGATTCCTCTTTTAAATTTGATGTGACCACGCCGGGAGTAAGATTATCCTTGTCCTTAATTCCAAAGTCTGGATACAATTTCGCCGTTTGTCCCAGTGGCGTGCAAAGCCGTCCGGAGAAATCCAAACGCTTGTTTGATTGACTGCGTTCTGCTGAGCTGATTATGTCCAGCAACGTGCTGCAGGAAGATTAAGCGAGTTTTTTATTTAATAACAGTTAGGTTAAAGATAATGTTCGACCACATACCGCTGTCCGCAACTGGACATGCGTCGCTTGCTGGCTTTTAAAATGCTGGTGGAACTACTGTTGGCGCTGCTTGTGGGCTCGAGGCGTTCGGGCGATAGGGGCGATTCAGTGTAGGAGCGCAAATGGGCACCACTGGGATCTGATTTGTTAGTGGCATCACCATAGGCGGCACGCAGGCTTTGCAAACTTTCCAGCAGATTCTTGTGATGCAATGTATGCGCATTAAGTTGAATGAGTTGCTCCAACTCCCTGTAGAAAAGTCTGTACTGATCCTTGGTCTTGCTCACCTTCAGGCTGCAATAGTTGCAAAACTTATAATTATTTTATTTTTATACTTGCATTTGAGAGAGTTGAACAAGAATTGCTCAGATACATGAGATTGTTTGTCCCCATTCCCCACCTACCGTGCATTATTTAAATTGCTAAAGGGTAGCAGGTCGCCGCGCGAAGCACTTTTGTATAGGTCATGGATTTGTTGCTGGCATCGCACCTCATCCTGTTTGTCCATATCCTCTTTAACTATCAAATGCAGGAAGTGTGATAGCCAGTTTAACTGACGTTGTAAATTGAACAACACGGTTGCATTTGTGGTCCTGGGAAAGTACCGTGGTAGTCGCCTCCATAAATGTTCGCCTTGAGAGCCTTTGCCCTTGGCCTTGGTCTTAAGTGGTACCAAGCGCGACATCTTGAGCAATTGGCCCAATTCTGGTATGCGATATTCGGAGACCCTTCCCCCAGCTCCATCGGTAATTAATGGCGCCTCGTCCATGGCGGAGCGTGCTATGGAAAGGGAGTGTATAAATATTTCGCCGCCACGGGCGGACAGCATGTGGCTGGTTGTCTTAGTGCCCGATTTGCGGGGAACCTCCAACAGTACAGAGCGGCCGTTCAACAGAAAGTTGATTAAACAGGAGCTAGGCCGTGAGGTGACATCAACAGGCGTAACATTATATTGTCCCACACATGGCTGCAGATCAGCGGAGCCACAGCCACGTGGCGTACACCATTTAAGCGTCACTGTTTCGTATGCAGTCCCTGGCTTTATGCTAGTTGTGAAAGTAAAATCCGGCCCACAAACTTTTGTATGGGCGGCACGTTCATGCAATATTTCGACATCATAATTAGCGCTGGAATTGGCATTCTGTTCCTCTTTCATGGGTATGTTGGTCACCGTTGTGCTAGCTAGATCGTAATGCCCCATTATGAGATGCAACAGCTTATCCGATATGTCGGGTGCATTGACTGTGTGTATTTCAACATTCAGGAATGGTGATATTTCCAGCAAATTCCGATTAGTCACTAAAGATTCCACTCCCAATGGCACAATGTTAAGTATCACTAGATGACAATGGTCTATTTGCAATCCCTTTTTGGCGGGCGGAGCAACCAACGCATTTTGTTGTAACAACACCGTATTAAATATGTCTTCCAAGCCTAAAAACACAATCAAGTAAAGGCGTATAGTGTTGAATATGTATATATATGCTTCTAAGATTTACCTACTTTTCATGCTGGTATTGTCCCGCGCTGATGTGATGCAGATGACTCGACCCTCATTGCTAATTTGTTTGCAGCCAAGGTGAGCAGCTTGCATCTGATCATCGGTGGGCTCGGCCAGGGCCTCGATGGCAGCTCGCAATCCATGGATAACCGAATAGTCTGACGATTGTGGAATACTGCGAGATGGTACACTTACCATCATCATGGCATTTGAGACATGTGACATATTTTGAGTGCTTGGACTCCAGGTGTTGACTATATGTGCTGCAGTATCAGAAACAATAAACCGGACATGTTTTTTGCCCGGAAAGAGATCCCATACAATACGACAATACTCTATGGAAGACTCGACGGCACAGGTCCATAAACTTTTGCTAAGCTGAGTTCCAACTATGGAGCTGCTGGCGGCACCTGGCGGCTCGACCACCGGCTTTCCTTTTAGATAGTCCATGGATATATACTGCTCGGAGGAAATACTGAAGTATCTAGTGTGATCCAACACAAATATTGTTTTTTGGTTACGTTCAAACATCATTTTCTGTTTAATTTATAATGCAACTTTTTTAAATAAAATCAAATTCTGCAAAAATGTTTGTTGACAACAGGTGTTGCAATAGAGATGGGTATGTTTTACATATTGTGTCCGTCACAGGGACCACCACGAGTACATTCCTCCGGTATTTTGACAGTGATTTTTAAGTTATGATTGTTAACCACTTTATATTAACTGTCTAACAATTTAAAAATATAAAGAGTCGACACTAAATTCAGTAATCTCGAAGTATGTTGGTATATCCAACATGCAAATGTACGTATCTTAAGAATAAGAAAAAGAAACAAAATACACGCCGCTTAAATTTCTTAAACACATTAGAACTTGAGATGATAATCTTTCCTCCATTTTTACTAGTTGATCAAATTTTATCGATACATCGTAAAAAAAATTATCATTACAATTTCATATCGATGTGTTTCTTACATCACTACTTGAATCACGTTGTCGAATGTGGGTTTGAAAAAAAACGATTGTACAATTTATTTTTAGGATATTTCGTGCTTTTATTGTGACAAAATTACGTTTTGAGTGGGTGTCAACATTGTCAACACGAATAAGATAGCAACATGTCATGGTTATTAGGTAGAAATCGTCAGCAGCAACCAACGGAGTTTGGCGGTGGAGTAGATGGAGCTGATAATCCAGAGGGCAAAACTGCCGGCGAACGTGGTAATGACACGCAGCTTACCAAGGCCGAACGTAAGGCGATGGAGGCGTATCGGTTTGATTCCTCAGCGCTGGAGCGGGCCGCGGATGCTGCTAAGACATTGGAACGTTCAAGTAAGGGTCAAATTATCACACACTTAAAAATTTCATCATCGCTTGCGCGCATTGCATAACCGATGCTATTATGTTCAATGCTATGTGTTTGTTTGTGTGTGTATGTGTATGGGTTGTAATGATCAAATGCGCTGTTTCAGGACATGCGCGAGAGGCACTGGAGCTCTCCAAGATGCAGGAGAGTACTCGACAGCAGGAGTATACCACCAAAGTTAAAGAATACGAAGCGCACATTGAGCAGGCTAAAGTCGAACAGAAGCGCATTGACCATGAGGAGCGACGCAAGACGCTTATCGAGGAGACCAAGCAACAGCAGCAGCGAGCACAATACCAAGATCAACTGTCACGTAAGCGTTACGAAGATCAACTGGTGCAGCAACAGCGCGTCCAGGAGGAGAATCTACGCAAACAGGAGGAAAGCGTTCAGCGTCAGGAGGCAATGAGGCGTCAGACAATTGAACATGAAATCGAGATGAAAGAGAAGAATCGCCTTAAGCTGCTGGAGCATGAATTGCGTGCCAAAGCTCGTGTGGATCGCGAAAATCGAGACATAAATCTGGAAAAGATTCGCCTTAAGGCACAAGAACATCGTACAACAGTGCTGGAAGGAATTCGGTAAGTTTCTTTTGCATGTGGAACGTACTGAACTGTCATAAATTACATATATTAATTGTTAGCACTGCTGGCTCGGTGATTGGTGCCGGTGCCGAGGCCATGCTTACCGACTGGGATAAAGTGCTGACCGCTGCCGGTGGATTGTCGCTCCTAGCATTGGGTGTATACAGTGCGAAGGGCGCAACAGGAGTTGTTTCGCGCTACATTGAGGCACGCATTGGCAAACCAACGCTTGTGGGTGAAACCTCTCGTTTTGCATTTATTGATGCACTAAAGCATCCGGTAAACTATATTAAACGCTTACGAGCCAAGCCTGCTGATGCTCTGCAGGGCGTTGTCCTTAATCCCAAACTGGAAGAACGTTTGCGTGACATTGCGATCGCCACGAAAAACACGCGAATCAATCGTGGACTCTATCGTAATGTTCTGATGCATGGACCGCCAGGCACGGGAAAAACAATGTTTGCCAAGAAGCTGGCCGAACATTCTGGTATGGATTTCGCAATTATGACAGGAGGTGATGTGGCACCAATGGGTAAAGAGGGTGTTACAGCCATACATAAGGTTTTCGACTGGTCGCACACTTCAAGGCGTGGCCTCTTGCTTTTTGTTGATGAAGCGGATGCCTTTTTGCGCAAACGTTCGTCAGAAAAGATTTCGGAGGACTTGCGCGCAGCGCTGAATGCTTTCCTGTATAGAACTTCTGAACAGAATCCTAAATTTATGCTTGTGCTGGCATCGAATACTCCGGAACAGTTTGATTATGCAATCAACGATCGACTGGACGAGATGGTCGAGTTTACGCTGCCCGGTATTGAGGAACGAGAGCGTTTACTACGCCTCTATTTTGATAAATACGTACTACAACCGGCAGCATCAGGAGCAAAGTAAGTACAACCGAAATTGTCCTCCAAGTCAATCAATTGCAAACAAGTGTTTCAGGCGGTTTAAACTAGAAACATTTGACTATGGCAATACGTGCGTTAAAATGGCGGCACTATGCGATGGAATGTCGGGTCGTGAGATTTCCAAATTGGGCGTCGCTTGGCAAGCTGCTGTTTACGCCTCCGAGGATGGTATGCTAACAGAAAAAATGGTGCTAGATAGATGCGCTGATGCTGCCCAGCAGCATAAACAAAAGGTGCGTAAGAAATGTTTTGGCAAGTAATTAAACTAATTAATTTATTTCTTCGCAGATGGCGTGGTTATCAGAGCAGGAGCGTGCTGATCACAAATCTATAACTGGGACTTCAGGAACCGCTAAACCACCGCTTACACTCACTGCCAATAAACTGTGAGTTGGATCTGCTGGATCTGTCTGTTGACTAGCATTCAAAATTTGTTTAGTTTTAAAAGTGGACTAAGATATAGTATATAACACGTGGATCCTTTAGTGTGTATTTACTTTGCATTGCATATTCATACACAAGCATTTACTATTGTACAAAAAATATTGAAAGTCTTGCTGGGATTAGACATACAATTAAGTTTTACTCACTGATAATTGTATTGTAATATAGCATTGCATATTAATTTATACTAGTACAAAGTATAGGAGAGCTTCTGCATCTGCAAGTTTAAGCTTTGTATGTAGTTTTTAAAATTAATGCCACTTGCTAAGAACAGCAATTTTCAATTGGGAGCGCTAACCCTGTGAGAGATTTATATTAAACTTCTCGTTGGCGCTGCCACAAATTCGACTAATTTGGCCAGTGATTTCCACATCTGTAATTGATTGATTAAAAATAAAATAAAAAACAAATTGTTGATTAAAGTGGTTTAAAAACAGTTATTAGTAAAGTCAAATTTGAAAAAGAAATTGTTTTATTCTATTAATAAAACTTATTTAAAATAGTGTAATTTTTGTAGTGTTTTAAAAGTTATACATTTGTAATTATGTTTATACGGAAGACAGTAAGAATATTTTTACCGTTATGTTAAAATTGAAAATTAAGCTTACATTCCGTTTAGCTTTCAGAAAGCCAACATTTTCTAGTAGTCGATAAGAAATTTAAGCATCCGACAGTAATATCGATTGGTTTGATTTGGTTTGTGTCCAAGATATACATAATTTTCGGGATGGTTGTTGTTTGCACTGTGGTGAATTCCACATATTGGGTAATCGATATTTCATATTCACAATTTTATGTTAAAGTTTGTAGCTTATTTTATTACAATGTTTGCAACTATTAGGAAAACAAAAATATATATACGAGTTCAGACAGTATACAAATATATCAACTAAGTTATCGACAACATTCAAAAATAGGGAGTGGGGTGAGACATTGTTAATCGATAAGTAATTGGCACATCAGCTGTTTGGATCTATTGTTTAATTAGATTGGTGTTTTTATCACTAATTTAATTTATAGTTGGAATCGTATTAAAAAATTTATTCTTTAGTCAAGATTATTTCGTACAGAGATATAAAAAGGCTTAAAATATCTCGTAAGTGATTTACAGATATAAAAGAAAGAAAAGCAAGTTTAACATAGATGAATAAAATTACAAGGATCGCCTAGTCTGGGCTTTGTCAAAATGGACACTAAAGAGGATGGGATTGTGACATCCAGTCATGTCAGTTTAAGTGTCAATGAACAAACCTGTCGTGTTTGCTTAGAATCTCATGAAACAACATTAAGTCTTCGTGATGAAATTGAGTTCAACGATCTGAATGTTGAACTGTGGCAGATGCTAGAGCACGTATCCAATTTAAAGGTAAGTCTACATTGAACAAGGTATAGATTCTGTAACCTGAGCCAAAAACTACTTGCAGTGCGCTTGGAACGAGCCAAATCTACCCACACAGCTGTGTCAGAGCTGCACGCGTCGTCTGATCAACGCCTACGAGTTTATACGAGAAATAATAAAGTCCCATCAAACGCTGCAGGAATTATATAATAGTCAGGAGCAGGATCAACCGCTTAAACATGTAAATATCAATGATTTCCAAGAATTAGAGCACCAGGAAGAAGTGATGCTACAATTGGAGGAATGCGAATCTGTTATCGAGCTTCAAGAGGTAGACTTAGCGCCTGGGAGCTCGCCATATAAGGAAGCGTATAATGAGGAAGTACCGTTAGAAGAACAGGCGTACGAGAATCAGACGTATGGAGAACCCACATATGAGGACCAATCAAATGTGGAACCGCAGTCTGAAGAGTTGTCCAATAGCGACATCGATCCCAGTGATATGGTCACAGAACTAGTGCAAGACGAGTCAGATGCAGATATAACTTATAACGCGGATCAATTTGAAGAACGCCCTTCGCAGCTCGGAATGCGGCTTGCACATTCACAAAACTTTATGTACAAGTGTGCCAGCTGTCCACGTATTTTTGCCAAAAACAAATCCCTTGCTCGCCACTTTTCAACAGCCCACAGCCAAGCGGCAGATGTGGCGGCCCAGGAGCTAGCTAAAGAGCACAGTAGTAGCGGTGCCCTGATATGCGAACATTGCCCGCGCCTATTCAAACGTCAGGATACATTGCGACGACACATGCTTGCCTTTCATCCTGACGTGGTTGCCGCCAGCGGTTGTTCAGAAAGTGCCATTGTGAGCACGCCACCAAAGCGTGCAGCTAAGAAACGGGAATGCCCCCATTGCGGCATCAGTTTTCCTGTCTCCAGCCTGACCATTCACATACGTCGGCACACCGGCGAAAATCCATACAAGTGCGATCAGTGCGAAAAGGCTTTTCCACGCAGCCAGGACCTTAGTCTACATAAGCGTCAACACACTGGTGAGCGCCCAAGCGAATGCAAAATATGCGCAAAGAAGTTTATTTCGCAAAACAAGCTGGCGCGGCACATGCGCCTACACACTGGTCACCGACCCTATGCCTGCGACAAGTGTGACAAGAGTTTCGTGCAATCCAACGATCTGAAGATTCACATGCGTCGTCACACGGGTGAAAGACCGTATGCGTGCAACGTTTGCGGTAAAAGTTTTGTTTGCGGTTCCCTCTTGAACATTCATCGCAATCAGAAGCGACACTATGAGACTGCAAGGGAGGGAGACGACAGCCTCGATCCCGATCCCTATGAGAACAGTCGCGTGAATAAGCGACGGGCCAAGGACATTGAACGAATGCGTTTGCTGCGCGAGAGCGAGACGCAGCCAGTAATGATGCGTCCCTACAACTGTGGCGTCTGTGGGGATAATTTCAAGAGTGGAGCCCTCCTTACAATTCATCGAAATAAAATGGCGCACTACGAGATCGGCAAAGTTGACTACGGTGATCCCTACGAACAAAGATATAAGCTCCAACAGCAGCTGCAGCTCACAGATGTGCAGAGTGAAGACTAGATTATTTTATATTTATTTACAAAATACCAGAATAATTATTCGTAGCAATTAACCAGATTTAAATGTTTAGAAGTCCACAAATCGATTTTTTATTTTCTTATTGTTGTGCTGGAGTGTTGGAATTAGTGACAATGGTAAATTAATATTTTCATATTTTTAATAAGAATATGTAAATAATTTAAATGACAATGCTACATATAGTTAAATTTATTTTCTATTATATGTGCAATAATACACTTGTTCATCAATATAATTGTTTGTATTTTCCTTTTTTTTCTTTTTTGTGTGTTTTTTGCAACTTTGGACCTTAGCCAGGGCAACAGCTGTTACTTTTTTTTCAGATGCGTAGCAACCTTTTTTGTTGGGGGCTTGAATGAAAACCGGCTCAAAACTGTCTTATCTTGAGTTAAGCCTTGGAGTTCAATTCATTGTGTGTATATACAAAAGTAAAATTGTCTTTTATTTCGTGTGCGTCAGCTTCTAGTTATGTTTAATATCAAGTGAATTGTTTCCAGACTTCACACAGTGCAATTTTGTATCCGGGCTTAAAGAGTATTTTTTGTCAGACGCGTTAAACACATAAGCTTCAGATTCATTTCAAAATGAATTATTACTACTAATAATTATTTACTGCATTCATGCAAAAAAAAAAAAAATATCCTGAGTGGAATGTAGTCTTTCTTTTAATTATTAATTTTTTTTATTAAATCGGTAATTTTTGTGGCAAAAATAATTAAAATATATGTTGCAGTGCAATAACAAACATTGAACTAAAATTTATCGATATGAGTATTAAACTTTTTATGTTTAAAGCCAGAATTAAGTGGTGTATTTTTCAATCAATATACACGAATATTTAAGCTCAAGTTTTGCTTCGCTCGAAAAATCGTCCCTGTCTACGTCACTGGCTTTTACAGCTATGAGGGGTTGGTTTGCTGTTTCGACTTTAGGGTTGCAATGCACTTGCACTTGCGTTAAAGAATAAAAAGAGCATAAAATTAAAACTTGTGTCGTCGTTAACTTATGCAAGTGGCATTGGTAAAATCGATGACGTAATACGAAAACTATTTGCATACAAAACGAAAGCAAATACGACAAATATTTTCGGATAGCTTGTAAGAAAAGAGACTGCTCAGTGCTTAAATTGCTTGCATAATATGCGCACAAGCTTAATCAATTAAACGTAAGCCGAAAATCAATAAACATGTGTTTTACTCGTCAATATTAATAAATAACCAATTGTTATCAAGCCAGAAACCAAGAAAAAAAAGCCAACAAAATGGACGCAAGCAAGCTTGAGCCAGACAATTGTGAGCCGGATGTAGACGTTTCGCAATTTATGCTTAATGATTTGCAGCTGGCTGCCGAGCTGGGTAAGACGCTGCTCGAGCGGAATCGGGAGTTGGAGATAATGTTGAAGGAGCACAAAACTAGAAATGAAGAACAGCAGCGTGAAATTGTGCACCTGCGAAAGCAAATCAATGCCATGGCCGAAGTGAATGATACGCGTTTAAAGGTCTACGAACAGCTGGAGGTGGGCATACAGGATTTGGAGCGCAGCAATCATCGCTTGACGTTGGAAAAGTCACGCGACAAGAAGCAAATTAAGTCGCTAGGCGCCAACATAGAATCTCTAGAAGCACGCTGCGAGGAACTAAACCAGCAATTGGACGAAACCCGGCAGAGACTAACCACGGAGCGGCGCAAAAACGAAAGACCTTTGCAGCAGGAGAGATCTACTGCAGCGAGAAGTTCAGACCGGCTCAAACCGTGGACTGGCAGTGACCGCGAAGTGGCCGACCTGAATGCGACGCCAATAGACAACGGCCCATTTGCTGCAAATGCCAATTCAACGGGTGTCACTGAACTCTCGCAAGCCAATGGATCGATGGCTTTCAGTGATGTGGGCAGCTCAGAGGAGATTATGGAAGCAGCCGCCGCCGCTGCTGCCAGCAAGGGTGAGGACAGTGAGGAGCTTTTGGGTCTGATAACTGACTTGGAATCAATAAGACGAGACTTTATGGGGGAGAAGCAACGTTGCTGCGAACTGGAAGAGCAGCTGGTTGCCATCATCCAAGAGAATCAAACACTTCAGAGCCGAATTGCCATCACCAGCACAAACGAGGAGGTGATGTCCATGCAGGATGAGTTCTCTTTGCTGGATGACGTTAGGCAGGGGCAAATGTGCAGCCGATGCTTGCGCGTCATGGAGGAGCAGGCTTCAAATAATGACAGACAGTCGTCAGTAGCCCCGACTGAGGACGGGCCCGAAGAGGATGAACGCAGCCTTTTGGGCAGTGAGTTTAGCTTACAGATGACTGGGAATACTGCTGAGTACTCAGCAAAGCTCAATGATAACGATATGCTCGAGACCAAGAATAGCGACAGTCCAAATCCATACCGCGACTTGGTCGAGAAATATGAAGCTCTGTTGGAGGTGCAACGCACATCAAATGTGCGTAAAGGCAATTCAAACAACGAAAATGGCGTCCAGGACTCAAAGGAAGGTCACACCATCGGCGTATCCACTCAGGACTATCCACAGAAGCTGAACGAGGTGGCCAGACTTGAAACATGTGTTGGTACGGATAAAAATGCAAAGTGTGTCCGTGGACGAGCCTCGACGGAGTTTTCAGAGGCAGAGACCTCATCATCGGGCTTCTCTGAAGAAACTTGCAACAAGTACACCCAAACAGATGAGCGTCCTGGATACTTTTTGTGCTCAATAAGTAATGGCGAGGAATGTAAACTAAGCATATATGACGACGTTACCCCAATCGATACTCACTTCCAAAGCCGACCCGAATACCGGGAGCTATTCAAGGAGATCTTTGGTGTGCTGAAAAAGGCTGCCGACAACAAAGAGGATGGGGATAAATCGAAATTGTCGGATGAAGATGGGACACAAGCAAAAACTGCAACAGACCCAATGGCCGATATGGCAGCCAAGGAAGAGTTCTCAGTGGACTTTGGGGATGATACGCAAAGTATTATCTCCTCTGTGTTTTCCGACCAGTCTTTTGCAATGTCTGAGTGCGTCACTAAGCTGGAGCGCAAAACGGCCAAGAAGCACATTAGCGAATGCAAAAATCAAGAAAACAGGACTTCTCAAGCGAGCTCAACATCTATAGCACAACTGAATGGCGCAGGTAAAACAGATGGCATTAAAACGATTGAAGAGAATGGTCGAGTATTGACTCCACTGAAGCGGGAACCACTGGAGTATTTGGCAGTGGGAGTAGGCGTTAAGAAGAGAAACCGTCGCAAAAATCGTAGTCTTTATAACAATGGTGGCCGCGTTGAATCGCCACTTGCACAGCCCTCACCTCTGGCACTGCCATGTCCGCCACACAGTGCTCGGCGTACCCGTAAAGACTTCGTACCATTCCCCTCTGAAATGCTTGCAAACGAACGTGTTGGACGGAGGGGGTTATCGGATCGTTCCAGCACAGAATGGAATGGCTCTCCAATGATAATTTATAATCGAAATGTGAGCATCGCTCGGGCAAAACGTGCGGGCCGTGTGATCGAAGTAAATGGCGTTGAATTTCATCCAAATACGGTATCCCAGGAATTTCACAAGCTCAAAAGGCTCGATCTTTCCTACGCTGAGGTATTGCGTCGTTCCGATGTATGCGAGCTCCAAAGTCAACCGCATCGCTCACAGCGTTTCCAACAGTCACGTCTCAACAACAAAACTCAAAATAATCGCCGTTAAAGTTAGACGTATAACCTATATATATGAAGATCCGTATTTGTATTATCGTTAAACTATCAACGTGGATTAACCTATTTCGAATATACTCCATTGATGTCGGAGTGCGTAGTAGTTGTTCTAAATGGCCTGCAATAATGTCGGGGATTTAGCAATTTTCAAGTTTTAATATGTAGTATTTGTCCTTAATTATAACGTGATCAATATTGTAAAGTTTTTACTTATTTGTTTTAAGTTGTATGTAATTTGCTAATTTCCAAATTATTTTTATTTCAACTACTGCTTATTCGACATCTGTAGCATTTTCTAGCATTTTTACTCAATTGTATATTCTAGCCATACTATTGACGTACGAATAGTTCTACGTGTATTTAATTAACCAAAATTTCTATGCTTTTAAATATACAATTGTATGTACGAGTATGTATGAAGTTCTTTAAGATATTAAATAAATAAGCATGTGTGCCAAGTCCAATATAACTTAAAAACACGCAGCGACCAAATCTTTTCAAAGCAGTAATCGAGTTTTTTTTAATTATTTATGTTGCTCAACTTGCAGATAATTAGCTGAGATATAAACCTTTATACTTACTCCCAACTTGGCACAGAATTTCACCGTGTAGAGTGAATATATTTTGTAAGTTATGTTTATTTTCTAAGCTTGATTAAAGAGTATCATCAGAAACAGAGTACTATATTTCTATAAGAATTCACTTGCGCTTGCGCTGCTGATGTGAAGCGGAAGTTGAAACGGACGAATGGGAGTTGTGTGTGCTGCGCGAATTGGAGCGGGATCGAGTCCTCCCTCTACGTTTACTGTAGCTGCTGCTCTGGTGACTTCGACTGCTGTTATGCCTCGAGTTTCGTCGGTAGCTGCTGCTGCTGCCATTATCCTCTGCCGAATGACTGGAATCACGGTGTCGCCGCCGTTCACGATGATGTCTGTCATACTGAGCTCCGCGTCGTTCACGTTCACGTTCACGTTTACGTTCCCGTTCACGTTCACGCTCACGACCACGATCGCGATCACGATCACGATCTCGGCTGTCGCGACTACTATGATGCCGGTCATAATTATGGGTGCTGCTGGTACTTTGGCCACTGCGATGACCCCTACGGCCGGAGACACTCCTTTGCCTGTGGCCACTGCTACCCCTGCTCTGACGGCGTCTACTCTTGCCGTGCTTCTTTGCAGCGGTACTGCTCCGAGTGCTGCTGCCTGCAGTGTTGCTAGAGGACTTTGAACTGTCGGAACTGGTATTGCTATTGCTACTTGAGCTACTACTGCTGCTGTCCCGGCTGCTGCTTGATGATGAGTCTGAGGGGGAACGACGCCGAGTATTTGATAAATTTTTCGATGTATATTTCTTGGATGTTTTGTTTGCTTTGTCGATCGCTTTATCCGCAGCGCTTAACATGCTAGCCATAGAGTCAGGCATTTGCAGCAAATTGGTAGCCGGATTGGGCACCGGCTTTAGCTTCGTCGGCATAATGCTGTTCTGCACCGCCGCAACTGCAACCACTTGGCTAACAAAGCTCTGCGGCTGTTTGCCATCTTTGTTATCGCTGAAGCGTGTTGTCCGCTCCTTGCGGCTGAGCCGTTTACCTGTAAGATTTTTAATCAACCATATTATAAATATTTTACCATAAATTGTATCGATACGACATACCATTAAACTGCTGTACTTTGTCATTGGTAGAATCAGTCGTTGTTGCTGATCCTGTTTCTTCAACAGGAGAATCTATGTGTCTCTCCTCACTTTGGGCGCTCTGTCTGGCAGCCTCTGTTTGCTTCATTTCTAATTTGCGAAATTGCTGCAGCTTTTGCTCATCTTCTTGCTCCTGTTGCAACACACGTTCCTCAATGTCGTCTATGACTTTTTCGAAAGCACGTTTACTTTTTCGTATGCGAGCCTGAGATTCATGAGATTCATAAGGCATACGTATGGAAAATAGTTCAAAATAATGTACCTTTAGTTCATCAGCGCTAACATCATTACTTTTGTCCGCGGATGAATCACATCCGGGTTCGACTTGCACGGTATCGTTATCATCTGCACTGTCATCTTCGCTTTCGCTTGACGAATCGCCGTAGACAGCTAATCCTATAATTCAAATCAATCAAGTGCTAATTGTTGCTGCCAGGCGTACATTGAAAAATGCGCGGTTTTTTGTTGGATTTTAGGGGTTTCTTTTAAATAAAAGAATTTAGCAGACAAAGACAGAGAGAGTGAGAGAAAAAGGAAGAGATTGTCGAATAGTGGGATGCAGAATAGTTATTAATTTGGTCTGGTCGAAAGAGATTTAATTGAATTTTTTAAGTGTTGGATTCAGGCCGACTGAATGAACTTGGACAGATAAAACAGATGCAGAGTACGAAAAAATTGGAAAATTAGCCAGTCCCGTTCACTGTGTAAAAAGTATGGATAAAAAACTATTTGGGGAATATAGGGTAAGCAAAACTCAGACTACCTATTAAACAAAAGTGTTCAAGATTTTAGGGATAAATTGGAATTTGTTACTTACCCAAGTTGCCGGTAATGGAGGACAAGGCGCTTTTGCGAATCACTTGGGCTGATGACGCTTTTGATTTACATACACATATACATATATATTATATATATATAACGATTATATAGAGAAATTCAGCATGTGATTTGATTGATTGTTTCAAGTATAAGTAGTGACATAAAATTAAAATTAATTACTCAAACTAAAAACCGACGCGTGAGCAACCATAATAAAGCCGACCGCCTCTCTGGGTTGAATCTTCCAAACATTTTGGCGCTCATTAAGTTCAAATTATGGCTTAACTTACGGAACTTGCGTAACACGGGCATCACAAACCCACACATACTTTTACTTACACACACGCACACACACAGTCATTCATTCAGGTTTTCTCACTGTAAAAAAATTGTTTGCGATAAGCTAAATGTTCTATAGTTTATATAATGTACCTTTAGCGCGATGCGCTTTGAGTGTTTCAGTAGCAATAGCTGCAATCTCTTCGTTGGTAGTTTCCAGCAGTATTTCGGTAAGTGTGCGACGCACAACAAGCATCTATAGATTGGGTTTTGATATATTGGTTGCGCTATTTTAAATGGCTGTCTATAACAAAGTGGCGCCAGAAAATGAAACCTCTAACCATTATACCATATTTAAAATAACTTAAGTTTATGTTAACATTGTCACATTTATACTACAAATTTACTGACTAATTGTTCACCATTGAATGCGAAAGAAGTAAGTGGAGTATACCAAGTCCAGTAAAGTAGTTAAAACCTTAATAATTCACTAAATATTAAATTTTTAGCGAAACTATAACTATATATAAATAAATGAATAAACTACAAATTACAGGTAGTAATTAAAAGTTTTCCGTAATAAGAAAGCAACTCTTGACTGTCTTTTCTACATTTTACATTAGGACGTAAAGTTAGAACGTTAAATATTAATTGAACAATTGGCTTCATAGAATTTTGAAACATTTGTTTTGAAACTGACTTTAAGGTGTTTTTTAGGTTTCATTTCCTGGATGAGCGCACCTTGTCTCAAAATAGTGATGCCTACCAAATCCGCAAGTCTTTCTTCGTAGTTTTTACCACTTAATGCAGCTTCGGTATTGTCTGACCTTGCAACTGTTGTATCATTGTTTGGACTGTGTGCTTCATGTTGCTCCTGCTTTTCCTCATCCTCGTCGTCTTCAGGTTCTTCATCACTGTTACTGGTTTTACTCAATACTTCATTACCTATTAGCTGAGCCAGGGTTGGCGCAAGAGTTACCTCCACAGGAGCGGCAATCGAATCTTCGCTGTCGCTTGCCTGAATTTCAAGTTCAAGTTAATTGCAAGGCGTTCTGTTTAGTACGTATACACTTTGGTCTTGTATACATTGCGTGTGTGCACTTGCGCAACCAATTTAATTTTTTGTTGCTACTGGCACTGGCACTAGCACAACTTAAAATTGAGCCAAGTGCAGCCAGCGACGCACTTCTCTACTTACCACGTTCGACATGTTCAAGAGATTAACAGGTGTTGTTAGTGGTTTGCTTGATACTTGCTTAACATTGATCATTGGCGGCTCGGATTCCGGCGTAGGTGGCTGCTGTCGTTCTAGTTGTCGCTGCTTTTCACGTTCCATTTTCTCCAAACCCTCTCTGTAATGAATGAAGCAATGATATAAATGGAACAGTAAACCACATCGTTTGTCTTCGGGTGCAAAAGATTAAAGACGTTTGCAGTAATCCAAAAACAATGCAAGAATGTTTTGAGGCAACAAAGTCGATTGCAAGAATAGATTTTTAGTAAGATATTACTTTAATAAATTACTAAGTAATTTAGTATTTAATTGAAAACTGAATTTATCACACTTGTTTTAAGAATTATTTGTAAAACATTAACGTTAAGACTAAATTTTATTTTTTTATATATCTTATGTTGTTCTCACCTGATCCATGCAGGCAACATTTTTCGCTTATTGGCATCAATTTCGCTGGTAGCGCTTGCACTACTGCCTACGGTGGAGCTGATATTCCTAGGCATAGGTTGCTGTGTTTGCTGCTGCAGTGGTGGCTCATTGGGATTGCACACGTTTAGTTTCAAAAGCGAAGGAATATGAGCAGTAGGATTGTTCCGTGTTGACCAATCATTCCACTGTTGACTTTCAACGGCGACTGGGATACGGATTGAGAGATTGACATTAGAATGTAGATTTTCACTTGTCAATCTGAATGGTAGTGATCCCTTACCCGCATCGTTTGAAGAAGCTGTAACCGGTAGATCATTTGCCCTGCTTGCTACCCATTGGGATTGCGTAATCACAGGAGGAGGGGGCAGATTTTCAATAGCATGTGCCACACGTCCACTATTTTCATTTTCCTCCTCATCCATATCCATGTCCATTTCCGCTTCGCCGTGCTCTTCGTAGCGTTTTTGAGCTTTCGGCTGATGCTGGCGCAGTTGCTGGTGCTGATGCTGATGCTGATGTTGGTGATACTCTGGCGTATTGCTTATAATCGGCGGCGGAGGTGCAATTGGCATGTTCATGCTAAAATTAGCAATGGGTAGCGCTTCTGACGAGTCACGCATATGTATCCACTGTTGTGCCAGTCGCGCCCAATCTATGCTGCCCTGCACATTCATTGGCATAACTGGTGGAGCAGCCGGCAATGGATTAACAACTCCAGGATTGGGAACCGCACCAGGGCCGGGACCTGCTCCAGTTAAAAAATGTGGTGGTTGCGCCATATATTGATTGTGTTTATTGTAGCCCAGATCGGCATTTGAGTTGCTACCGGGAAACATGTTGTATGGTATTATTATTTTCACTATATTTATGTTTTCATATTAGTTTTCCACAATTTTCTAAAACGATTTTTCGACTTCTACGCCATTTTCTTGCTCTATACATATAGTCATTCACATTGCAGCAGTAACACATGGATTAGCAAGTATAATTTTACTACTCAAAAAAGATTTTAAAGAAAAACAGCTACAAAGTAACAGTCGCATTTAAAGGCATGTATATTTTTAATAAATATTACAAAATACTTCTAACGGCATCTGTAGTTGCATTTACATTGACAAATTGTAGTCTCCGGGTTTTAAATTTAGCATTCAATATTATCGTGTTATCGACATTCACCAGGAAACGAATGTACGCGCTTCCCAATTCAAACGAACGGCATTTTATTTTCACACCGGTCACTGGGACCTCAAATTTATACCAATTGTCTTTTGAAAGTTTTTTTTTTTCGATTGACTAATAGCAATTAAATTTAGTGCTATAATCATGTCTCAAAGGCCAAATAATGTGTTGCGTGCAAAGGAAAATGCAATACCGAAGACAGGAACTGGCGGTACTTTTCCAGTCCCTGCAGTTCCAATGCAGAAAAAGCAATTGTTAACAAAAAAGGTTTGTGTAGTTACAAATGTTAATTTTGAATGCTCTCACAATTTAGCATATATATAGCCTACAATTGAGAATGTGGCACCAGCGACTAGCGGCGGTAAAACAGCCTCACAACAACATAAACCAACGATAATGAATGTGGTAGGTGCACAACAGAAACAACAAACTGCAACAGAGGATGCAAAAAATATGATTCCGCCTTCGAATAATACCGAAAAGCAAACGCCGTTATTGACTACTGCAAGCAGCAGCAACACAAATAATGACAACAACACTGATAAGGACAAGACAGGTAAGTCTTATACATGTACATGGACCTTCAATGTGTACTGCTACGCAAAATAATTAAACTTCAAATTTACGTACAGAAACGGCACCGGCAAAGCCCAAAAAAACATGGGCATTGAGTAACTTTGATATCGGTCGCCAACTGGGTCGAGGTAAATTTGGCAACGTGTATTTGGCGCGCGAAAAGGAATCACAATTTGTCGTTGCACTGAAAGTCCTTTTTAAGCGTCAAATTGGCGAGACAAATATAGAGCATCAAGTACGACGCGAAATCGAAATCCAGTCGCATCTAAGACATGCACATATTTTGCGATTGTATGCCTACTTTCATGACGATGCGCGAATCTATTTGGTTTTAGAGTATGCTCCGCAAGGGACGTTGTTCAGTGCATTGCAAGCGCAGCCAATGAAACGCTTCGATGATCGCCAGTCGGCCACATATGTCAAGGCACTGTGCTCAGCTCTTTTGTATTTACATGAACGTGATATTATACATCGTGATATTAAGCCGGAAAATCTCCTATTGGGTCACAAAGGAGTACTAAAAATAGCAGATTTTGGCTGGTCAGTTCATGAGCCAAATTCAATGCGCATGACCTTATGCGGCACTGTTGATTATCTACCACCCGAAATGGTGCTAAACAAGCCACATACCAAGAATGTGGATCTGTGGAGCTTGGGTGTGCTATGCTATGAATTGTTGGTAGGTCATGCGCCATTCTATTCGAAAAACTATGAAGAAACATACCAAAAGATACTTAAAGCGGACTATAAGCTGCCGGAGCACGTTTCCAAAGCGGCAGGTCACTTAATATCCAAGTTATTAGTGCTGAACCCGATGCATCGAATGCCGCTTAATCAGATATTATTACATCCGTGGATTGTAGCTCATACACAGTGAAGCACAGAATTTTAAATTAATTTTATATATATTGTTTCAGTTTTTACTGTTTTGTTTCAATTTCGCTTGAGCGCCAGTTAATTTAATTATTAAAAATATTAAATTAAAATAAAACCATTTAAGATTAACATGTATGCCATTTCAATTCATTATGACTCAAATAAAGTTTTTATCTGTAAGCTTGTAGACATAATTTGTTCAGTTTAATTTCACATATGGGCTTATTTAATAATTAATTCAGGATCTTAAGCATAAACTAATACATATATATAAATGAATGAGTATAGACACAATTTGTTTAAAGCAACGAAAAAAATGCAGCTTCGCAAGTTTTTATCACAGAAAACAAAGTATATACTTACTTCAAGAAAGATGAAAACACGAGAGCGTTTGAGAGCGATACGCAATGACCGTTTAATAACCAACTGCAACATTTAACAAATTTTATTTGAATATATACAGAGTAATTGGCTGTTATAAAATTCAAAGCTTTCATTTATAATAAGATGACATGAAAGGTAAAAAATAAAATATTTTTGCGATATATATGTGCTTTAAATATTGTTAAATATGTTTGTATGTAAACACAATATAAATTTAAAAGCTTTATATTTATGCTATTTATCATTATTGCAAAGCCAATTATATTGCATATAAAAAATGAATAAAGTTTTAATAAAAATTTTAAAAGTATTTCAGTTGGCTATTAACCGCTGCGAGATGAAAAATATTTTCATTAAATTCCACTTCGTGTTTCTGATAATTATAACAATAAAATTGTGACGACGGAATCTTACTAACTAAGGTGGCTGGTTATTAATTCCTTTTTTATCCAAAAGAGCCAACCACGTTTACCAGAATAGATGCCGTTATAAAATACTATTATATGCTATAGGTTAATAACTCTATATTAAGTCCTTTAATTTCTAACAGGCGAATCGGCACCCGCCTTGCGGGCCGGGACGTTGTAGTCATCCTCTAAAAATTAAAATTTTAAAGAGAAATCGAGATATTATAATAACTTACCATCTTGATCTTCTTCCATGCCATCGTCCAGATGTACACCATCGGCAGCAAACTCCTTGCCTTGATCCCCAGCAATTTCATTATTTAAGTTGTCATTTTCGAGCAAATGTTGTGGCTGTTTCACTGCCACATCGCCAAGCATCACGTCGTCATCGTCATCGCCACCACCAACGGCGGCCGCATCAGCGGGTAACAGTTTGTTATCTGCTTCAGCTCCATGAGCCGCCCCGAGATCACCATCAAATAAATTATGTTCGGGTCCGGGTAAATTAAAATTTTGTTCATTAAGAGCATCTTTAACTTCATGAGCGCCAGAGTCGATTATCCCTTGATTTTTATTTGATTCCAGGTCATTGACTACATTCGAATAGCGGTTGTTGTTTTCGTTTTTAGGTAGCTCTTCGGCTGCTGTGTCTACATCTGCAGCGGGGTCACCTTTCCCATCAAAATTATCTGGAATGGGCGCCACATTCTCTGGCAGTTTGCGTTCAACCCTGCCTTCACCTGATGGCTTGGCTGGGGGCATAACCAATGGCGGCTGACCACTGCTACTGCTGCTCCCTAAAACCTTGGGCGCGACGGAGGCATTTGGTGCTACTTCAGCATTTGGAGTACTAGAGTTTGTTTTTCGGGGCGCGCTTAATGGAGAAACGGGTCCACCCCCAGCAGCCAGAATTGGCTGTTCTTGTTGCTGTTGCTTATTTGATTCATCCGCTAACGTGTTAACCTTGGGCACAATCTGAAAATTTTCGACAGAATTTAGAATAAGGCTGTGATTGTTGCGCACATCAAAGCGATGCAATGGTTGCTGTTGCAATTCCAGTCGTTGTTCCACACCAACACCATGGGGTTTAGTAGTTGCGTTAGTTGCTTGTCTCAACTTGGCGACGCCAATTCTGTACAGCCCTTGACTCACTTGTACTTGCTCGTTGAACGACTTTTCGTTGCGTGGTTTCTCGATACTGTGCGCCGGCTGGGCGGGACTGGACCGACGACCGGGGGTCGTGTCGACCGTCGGCGATTCGACTGGCTTAACAAGTTGTGGTTTTGGTTGTACCTGCGCCTCAATTTTGCAGCTAGCCTTCAATTCATCAAGTGCTTTCTCCAGTGTGTGCGTTTTCTTCTCAGATTCCTTAATTAATAGCTCGTACTTATCCTTTAAGTATAGAACAATTGAAAATAAAGTTATTTCTTGATCTTTAAATATACACGATGTAATTTGAATTCTTTTAGGGACGCACCTTCCAATCAATGGCGTCGTGTTTTTTGTTTTCCTGTTGCAGTTGCTCCAACTGTGCAAATAACATTTTTGTATCTTCGATGTGCTTCTTCTTGTTTTTAGTATTCTCAGTCTGCAGTTCATTATGCTTAGCTTCTAGTATCTTGTATTTGTTTACTTGCACATCGTATTTCTGTTGAAGTGTTCGTTCCACATCCTGTTGCTTTTCATAGTCATTCTGTACACTTTGCTTTTCCGCACGTAATGCCTCCACCTTTTTCTCTGATGCCAACTTGTTGATAGTGAGCGCTATTAAAAATAATAAATATATTGCTAAATGCTTGATTGATATGATTAAGACTTACTTTGTAGTTTTATGTTCAATGCCTCCTGTTCTTGTTCGCAATGTATGCGAAAATTTCTAGTCTCGTCAAGTTCCTGTTGGGACATGTGGTAAATGACAATCATCATGATCAGCACAACAAGCATGCTCATCAGGATACATATTCTAACGCGCCCCGATCGGGCAAATCGTGCCGTACTCATTCTTCAAAAGGAGTCACTAAGAGTTCTGTAAACTTATCAATAATATTATTGTGTCTAAGTTGACGAAACGAAAAACTAATCGAAAGAAGTTAAAGTGCTGTAAAATTATTTTAGATTCTATTCACAGAAGCGTTGCCAGACTATTGTACAATCGATTTATCGTATTCGCAGAGCTTTTTACCCAGCAGTTTGCGCGTATTTTACAATAAAAACTCAAATATTCAGTACACGCCGGCAGCTCATTGGGAGAGTTCCCGTTGCGGTAAAAGCATAAATCTAGTAAGCTTTTTGTAAAGTTGAGTGCCGCATTCTGACGACAACGCGCCGAAAATCCTAAAACATAATACACATTTATTTCTTTTCAGTACATATTGTCATACACATAGTATAAAAAAAATTGTATGTAGAACGTAACTATTACTATTAGGTGTAAAGTGAACAAGTCAATTAAAACAGCTGAGTGAAACAACAATAAATATGTGAGTTTTGTTCGTGGTGTCATCAATTTCAACTGCGTCGACGTCAATTTATTTAAATATATTAATACAAATGTATTCAAACGCATACATAAATACATACGACGATATGTAGTTATGTATATCGCCGTTAATCAATTAAATATATAGCGAGTTGCTGGTATAAAAAAATTACGTAAATAAGAGTAAACCAAATAAAAATGCCATAAATGTAAAATTCTGATACATACAATCAGAAAATTGACAGCTGATTTACCTGTACAACCTGCTCAAAAAAAAACATGCAACAACAACTTAAGAAATGTCACGCTTTAGTCGTTCATTCCACTCAAGTTTTCAGGCAGTAACAGTAATCGATAATGTGAAATGACTTGATAACAACAATTAAAAGCCATATACATACATATGTACATATATCCATATGCATTTATATTTATATGTATGTATGTATGTATCCATATATTGTTTTGTACATAAATATTAGTTTCAACATATGGTCTTGGTGCTTAATCTAAATCGTTTTATAATGTTATAACAACATTTCTTGGCGACATTGGGCCAAACACCATTTTGGCCTTCTACAATGCGATGCCGTTTCGGCCTCAAACTTTTATATTCACAATATTAAGTGTCGGCATAGATAATACGAAATGCCCACCACGCTTATCTATTGCCGACAACGGCAATACCGTTATTTAATTTCGTTCAACAATTTAGTTTAATTCAGTTACTTAAGTGTTTTAACTGATTTAATTATCACCATAACGCATAAATGCTAAAAATCACACAAATAAGTAAATATAGATTGATATTGTGAAAGCTCTATGTAAGTGCTCCCATTTGATACTGTTGCTAATCTCTAAAGAGTCAGAACTTGCTTTTGTTGCCTATCAATAAAGCTTGGACCCCCTCTTAGTTCCCCCTTTTGTATGATAGATTTACTAGTATCGCCTTTTTCAGACTGTTTTTAAAAGATAAGCACGTATTAATTATTAAATATACAATATTCGAAATATGCGCTTATCTTTAATAAATAAAGCCTGTATGGCATTAAAGTAATATCTGTTTTGTGTATTAGTATATCGTATGTTTGTATGTGAATTGCATTTTGAAATTTGTGTGTAATGTGCCGGTTAAAAGTCATTCAACTTGTATTATCAGTTACTTACATTTTTGACACATTGATTTTTTTATTGTAGAAAATGGCAGCAATACAACAAGAAAAACAAGAAAATGTATTACAGACCCAACCGCTGCAGCAGCCGAACCAGAAGAAATTTGCGTAAGTTATTAACAATTTGTAACGAAACGGAAACAAAAAGGAGACTAGAATGACAATAGCAAATAAACAAGATTGAATGCTGTTAGTATTAGTAGCAATAACAAGGCAATAAATACGTACATATTTGTATATACGTACCATATATTAAAAAATATATATTAATGTATATACTCTTATATGTATATACTCATATCGCATATTTTTTGTTGGCTAAATGATAAACAATTTGTTCGTATTTTTCCAAGCTTATTTATTTTAATAAATTAGATCAAAAACGCTGGGAGAATTAAATTCAGTGACATAATATTGCATATTACAATGATTCTACCTTTTTTCATTCGCAAGTTTTCTCATGCATTTTTAGTATTTTATATCTTTTGTGGGGCTAACTAAAAATAGCCTGAAAGATCGAAAAGCTTATAAATTTGTTTGTTATGCTGGCAGGTGACCAATTATTTTTTTCATATTCGCTTAAGAAGAATGTTGCCATACACCTTTTTATTATTTAATTGTTTGCATTATTTTAAAAGTTGTCCGATTACCGATTACCGATTACCGACTACGAGCTTATCGATAAGTGATAAGGATAAGTGACATCTGCAGCACTGCAACTCTGTCAATGTCAAGGTCGCTTGTCTGGGAACTATTGTTGTTGCACATATAAAATGAATGCAAAGGTTAACGCAGTGCACATATTTGACAATTAGCCAACAAAAAGCGACGCATACTAATTTAGCATCCAATATATATATATATTTATTTAACAGATTGCTCCCGAAGATCATTAACGGCGGAATTGCCGGCATTATTGGTGTGACATGTGTGTTTCCATTAGATTTGGTGAAGACCCGGTTGCAGAACCAGCAAATCGGGCCAAATGGCGAACGTATGTATAACAGCATGTAAGTAGAAGTTTAGTAGGGTTTATGTAAAAGATCCCATCTTACCTTTCATTTACCTGCTCCTCCAGGTTCGACTGTTTCCGCAAGACGTATGCTGCAGAGGGATACTTTGGCATGTACCGCGGCTCTGGCGTTAATATTTTGCTGATCACACCTGAAAAGGCTATCAAACTGACGGCGAACGATTACTTCCGACATAAACTTACCTCTAAGGATGGGACTCTGCCAATAAGCTGCCAAATGTTAGCTGGCGGTTTGGCTGGCGCTTTCCAAATTGTTGTCACTACGCCTATGGAGCTTTTGAAAATCCAAATGCAGGATGCTGGCCGTGTAGCCGCTGCTGCCAAATTGGCTGGCAAAACTGTTGAAAAGGTTTCAGCCACACAATTGGCCAAGCAGCTTGTCAAAGACAAAGGCATATTTGGCTTGTATAAGGGCATTGGGGCCACAGGTCTTCGTGATGTCACATTTTCAGTCATTTACTTTCCACTGTTTGCCACTCTTAATGACTTGGGTCCACGGCGCACTGATGGCTCCGGCGAAGCTGTATTTTGGCAAGAACCATTTTTATATTCTCTGATGCCTGATTTAATTGATTGTTGTATTTAAATATATTAGGTGTTCCTTCTTGGCTGGTTTGGCAGCTGGTTCAACGGCGGCCCTGGCGGTCAATCCTTTCGATGTAGTCAAAACTCGGTTGCAGGCCATTAAAAAGGCAGATGGTGAAAAAGAGTTTAAGGGAATATCCGATTGTATTACGTAAGCTGTTGCATTACTTTTTTAATGGCAAAATATCATATTTAATTATGACTTAATACTTTAAATTCAGCAAAACTCTTAAGCATGAAGGACCTACAGCATTCTTCAAGGGCGGCCTTTGCCGTATGATTGTGATCGCACCATTATTCGGTATTGCCCAAACCGTATACTATTTGGGCGTAGCCGAAGGTTTGCTGGGCGTGGACAAGAAGTAATTGGAATAAGGAATCTATCTGGAAGCATTTTTGCTTTTGCCCTGAATGTTAAATGTATATGTATGCGTAAACGCTGTTTTTATTATTGTTAAAGCTGTCTAATTTAGATGTAAAAAGTGAAAGCGAGCTATAGAAGTATGCACTTATGTTATTTCTTCCATAAATATACATATATATATATATAATATATATATTATTTATATATGATATATATATATATATATATTATCATCAATCTATACAGGTGATAATACAAACTCTTACAGGCAAAAGAACTTCTATCCCAATGACAATAAGATAATGAATATCAATGCTATAATTATGTAAGTGTTTATTTTAGCCATACATATCTGTAAAATTGTTGGAAATAGTATTTCTATTAATATCAGTTACAAATAGTTGCGTACAATTTGCACGTTCTTTTGCCTGTTTCAATAGACATTTTTAGTAAATTTTGCATTTTATGTTTGCTTTTAGGCAGCGAAATATCTGTTAGAAACAGTAAAAAACTATGATTATAGTTAACGCCATATTAAATATTGATACATATATTTTAAACTATCACTGAAATATCACACAAGATGAAAATTGGTGTTTATTATTTTTGATTTCATCAAAAAAACTAAATTTATTGTGATTTATTGACGACCGGAAAAACAATGAAATTATGTGTAAGTTTTTCCAAAATCTCGACGGACTTCATCGAGTGGTTAATTATTTTTCAAATAGCTGCCAATAAGAATGATGGGGTCATTGGATTGGAATACTGAAGAATGTAAACCAAGCAAAGGTATTTATCGGGTATTTACCTTCAAGCAGTATTCACAGATATTTCTTATCGGGATCGATTTCTTGCGAAAACTAACCAAGCTAAAGAAAACTGGCATGTAGGAAGGAGATTTTCAACTCATAAATGGCCAATATTGGAAAGAAATTGTTTGACATGTGCGATAACTGTGTGGGTATTGAGCAGAAAAATAGCTAAAATCTGTAGTTCTTGCCCAATATCAATTGTTAATTATTTTTATTTTTGACTCTAAAACAATGTTTAAAATTATGTGTGAGTAATATAATAAATATGTATGTAACTAAAATATTATAATGCATTCATTGTGTTACATATAAAATTAGTTCGATCCAACTTTACACAAATATAATCTAAAATTGTTCATTAAATTGTATTCTTGGATTCACTGACTACAAGGCCAGTCATATATGCTGTTAATGTGGATCAGAAATTTAACAAGTCTGCCTTTAGTTTAATATGTCAAAATGTTGTAAGATTAGTTAAATATTATTAGAGTTCAGAGATAGGCATTCAGAATCAAATATTTTTTTATTTTTATTATTGCACATATTGTAAAACATTTAAAATTTTAGTGATTTGTAATTAATGGCGTCGGCAAAGAAACCAGACACGTTCAGGTAAGTTAATGATAAGTTAATTAAGGATAAACCGCGAAGATGATGATGATGAAAACATTGCACAACAGTGTTCTGCCCAAGATTATTAATGGTGGAATCGCGGGCATCATTGGGGTTACGTGTGTATTCCCCTTAGATTTGGTAAAGACGCGCCTTCAAAATCAACAAGTTGGTCCGAATGGGGAGCGTATGTACAAGAACATGTAGGTTGATTTACCATTTTAATATCAATATATATATATATATATTGAAATGTGGTCACCACAACTCTTGCTAGGCTTGACTGTTTCCAAAAGACTTACGCGTCGGAGGGATTTACCGGGATGTACAGAGGGTCGGCCGTTAATATTCTGCTAATCACTCCTGAGAAGGGAATTAAGCTCGCTGCGAACGATTATTTTCGACATCATCTGGCTACTCCGGAAGGCGCAATATCTCTTCCCATGCAATGCTTAGCTGGGGCTTTAGCAGGGGCTTTTCAAATAATTGTGACTACGCCAATGGAGCTCTTGAAGATTCAATTGCAGGATGCCGGTCGAGTGACTGGTGGCAAGGATTTGCAAAATGTGACTGCATTGTCTATTGCCAAGCAGATGGTGAAAGATAATGGCATTTTTGGATTATATAGGGGCGTACGTGCCACTGGCGCCCGCGATATTACCTTCTCAGCCATATACTTTCCACTTTTTGCTTCATTAAATAATAGTGGTCCCAGAAAGTCTGGTACGTCAGGCGAGGCCGTCTTTTGGTGGTCCCTCATCTCTGGTTTAATAGCAGGAATGGTATCTGCGTTTACAGTGACTCCATTGGATGTGATTAAGACACGGTTGCAAGCCGCTAAAAAGGCGGAGGGCGAGAAAGAATTCAGTGGTATCGGCGATTGCATAAGGTAGGTACCAGAAGTAGCTTCTCATTTGACATTTTATCTACCGCCGCACTTTTAGTAAAACATTGAAGTACGAAGGACCCAAAGCATTTTTTAAGGGTGGTCTATGTCGTATGATTGTAATTGCTCCCCTTTTTGGTATAGCACAGATGGTATACTTTTTGGGCATTGGTGAACGTATTTTGGGTATAGAACAGAAAAAGTCTGTGTAATGTTTTTATTTATTAGTAAAATTATATGTATTAGCTACAAGAAATGGTTATCAGTGTTTTATTATTAATTTTTAGTAGTTTAATGGGTTTTGGTAATCATTTAATCAATCACATATAATGATTATTCCACTGTTTCGTTAACAATTTTTAATACATACATTAATGTTTTTTAAATAATATTTTAAAATTATTTAAAATATTTATTTATTTCCAATTGATATTTTATGTATTTATGAAGTGCCAAATGTTGATCCCATCCAAGCTAAAGGAAGAAAAGATTGACGTACACTTCAGAAGTATTTATTCGTGTTATTTTTTTACAATTGGTAAGTAAATTTTTAGTAATCCCACCCTGCAACTGGATAGTTCTATCAGCCCGCTTCTCTTATCACAATCAATTCAAACTCTGTCACCAAACCACTTTAGATTACATCCGCAGGTTGGGTACTGGGGTTGGGAGCAGCATCTGAGCCCAAGTCCATATAACGGCTGCGCTGCCAGCGTGCAAGTAGGGAGCGATACCACTCAAGAAAAATGGCCTGTCGGTACATAACAATTCCCATTTGAAGTATAAGGAGTCCCATTAGTGTAATAAGATTCATGATTTCCCAATCAGCACATATGACAAACGCCCAGATGAGATAGACTCGTATTCCATCGGCAAGTAGGCGATTGGCACTGGATGAAAATTTTGCAATCGACATCCCCACACAGTTGTAAATAGCAGAGGAGCAGACAAAACTAACAAGTGCAATGATGACTAACGTATTACTACGTATTTGCGGAATTAGATCACTTAGATCATCAAATACACCACGCGAGCTGTCATTAAAGGGCACAACGCTGGGTATAAAGTTCAGGCAAATCGCAAACAAAACAGTTATAATAACTCCAAACAGGCCCTGCCAACCAGCAGCCTGGATGGGCACCATGTCGGAGGCTTTCAAATGCTTTTCTTCATAAACATATTGAAAGCCGTGTAGTACTTCAGCAATTATTATCAAGAAGTCGGCTGTCAGAATTGTGTTGTGATCTGTATGCGGGATCGTTTGATTATCATATTCAACCCGATGCACATCCAGCGCCAATATGTCAACGATGCCGCATGTCATGGTAAAGATCGCCAGCCAGTGTCGAGTGGTCAACGTTTGATTCAAATACATAGTGCTGAACAGGCCAACAAATATCAGTGCAACGCCTGCAAGAAACAAGGTTTACTTGTGTCGAGTTGCAGCGTCATTGGCTGCTGATAAACGCACCTCTTATCATTTGAAAGCTGGTGGCATAAGTCAAATATAGGCCCGTAAGCAGCAAGATGGATGAGATGGTTCGCAGTAAAGATGGTAGCAACATGCTGAGCGGATGAAACTCAGTGCTTCCGGTGATCAAGATGAGGTCTGAATCTCTGCCAAGCTGATGGAGTTGGTGAACAAATGTTTTTAATTGGAAAATACTGCACTGCATTTCCACTTACACCGCGTCGATTCATCAGGGAATGCACGCCTTTGTAGACTGCAAAGCACAGAAACTCGCCCAAGAACATGAGCAGGGTTAACACCACTGGATGCTGAAAACGATGCAACTTTTCATCACTGCCCTCTAACGATTGTAAGCTCGTCCATCTGTAATTTATTTGCTCAGCAATTTACAAATTTTACTCTTTCAATTTACTTACTTGACTAATAAAACGTTTATTGTACCGCTTAATACAAACAGCAGTGTAAGAAATACACGATAATCCATTTTAAAACAGCAAACGGCAACAATTGCTGGTTAATTAAATTAAGTATTTTTACGTTCTTTGTGTAATGCCAAATGCGCAATGATACAGAAAACAAACAGAAGACGTTAAAACGATAAGCGGTGCTCTTTTATCGAAGCATACAATAAAAACACTTGTTATTAACTAACAATTAATGCTTATCGGTTTAAAATGCAACCAGAAGAAACACAGCTACCTGCAAATCTAAAATGTAACTTCTTCGATAAAAACAGAAAATTTACTTGTACATTTATATATGCCAAAGCTTGCCGGACTACCAAAAGCTTGCTGGCGTTGCCGGACCTTGTGATCGAGCAGCTGTCTAGACTTGCATCCCATTACAAAGCAACTCTACCATTAGAACGCAAGCCTTAATTCAAAAAATTTGTTATTTGGTACGTTTTAATTTTTTTATTAAGCCCAAACTTAAAAAATATCACAGGATAAAGATATTAAAAAAAGTATTAAAATCCGTTTTAGGCCGTCAGTGTAGAGTTCTGTGCATTTTTCCTACAAAATGAAATAAAATTAATTTATTTATAAAAAACAGGCGGAATTAAATTGAAATTAATATATGTATATTGCAACAAAAAGCGTGTGGTAGTGTCTCACCTGTTCTTTGTATTTTTTTTATGAGTAAAATGTTTTTATTGTTTGTGGGAGAAAAGTTAACTTTGATTAAAGCTCATCTCTTTCGTGAGCCAGTGGCAAAGTAACTTCCTCAACCGTGCCCAGATTTATAGTTTTGTTTGGCTTGGAATACTTTGGTATATATTCTACTGAATCGCTGTTGCTAAATACCGACTTGTGTAGATTGTCCATTGGTGCCGCGGGGTCGGGACTTGTCAGTGTTATTTTGGATTTTGTCGCCACTCTGTGGAATGTATTCATGTTCTCCTATGGTTATGAGGTGTGCTGTGTCCAATGTTTGTTAGTAAGGCTCTACTTAGGGGTTAGTTTTAAAACGAGTGCAAAGACAAAGAGTTTAAGTTTTGTACCTTTAGTACAGCTATTCAAAGAGAATAAAGTTGAACTTAATAGGTAGTCATAGTGAGAAGTTCTATTGACGCTGGCGGGTTCCAGCGCGTGCTCCGCGCAATTTTTGTGGACTTCTAAGTTTAGATCGTACATATATCCATGTATAATATTGTATATGTATTTTTAATAAATATAAACTATAAAGTATTAACTTTTACTGAAAAGCTTACCTGTCCCTGGCTTGCATGCTAGCTTCCACATCCAGGCTACGAGGCTGGCGGAAATCACATTCCAGTGAGAAAGCTGAGTCTCCAGGCGTTATAAGCTCTGGATCGTTCTGTATAACCACAATGTTCGAATAGAGCTCACCATCCTTTAGCGTCTGGCACTGATCCAATTGAAAGTTCATTTCCAGCGTGCGTGTTCCCTGATTTACAGTGGGTTTCATGAAGCACGGGGCCGTTTGTTTGTAGAAGCTACCACGTGTGTACATTACACCAGTAAATGGTTTCTCAGTTTCCAACATCACATTCATCGAGTTCGCACCACATTTAAGATTAACCTTCTGTATTCCCTGGTCACTACCTTCAATTTTAAAAGTGTCCGAAAGATCTTGCTCCCAGATTTCTGCAAGGATGTGGGAAAAATAGGAATACAAATACTAAAGAAAGTAGTTTCACAAATCGAACGGATTCAGCGCAAGAGTAAGATTATCAAATTGAAAATAATAATATTTTTCGTTTTATGATTATTTTATTTAATCTAAACGCATTGCAATTAGTCAAAATTATATGTTTTCTTTTTTTTAAACACATTTAAAATCTTACTAGTTATTTTAAACACAAACCTCGAGGAAATTTATTTTCTTTATCAGAGGTACAATTTTATTTTTAAAACAATATAATACCAGAAAATAAATTCTTTTGGGAAAGCCCTTTTCACGAATTTTCTTTTCGTTAAAGCGACATTCTAACTGTTGTTTTTATCTCTAACCCGCGAGCCATAACACAAAAGTTCAAGAAACTTTAGAAAAACTCTGTTTAGTTTTGCTGGCCTTTATGCCGGCTACAAGCACTTATATAAACCGGTTTCTTTTGTTTTGGTATGACTAGAACTGCCTTAACTTGCCATTGAAATCTTTCTCTCTCTCCCAAACCTTGCTTGAATCAGCGATCGTTCTGCTTTTGTAAAGGCGTTTACAGGGAGGGACATAGGCCTACCTTGGTTCTGTTGTTGCTGTTTTTTATTTTTATTACCAGATGCGTTGACAGAAAACAGCAAACTGCAGCCAAGCAAAATCAACAGCATATTTTGAAGTCCCAACATATTGCACTTGATTATAACTTTTGTTTTTTTTACACAAATTTGACAACAGTCTCGCACTACGAAACACGTCCTCGCGCCACAAAGCTGTAGACGAAACTGATGCTTTGACTGCGACAGCGCAGCGCATATAAACGAAGCCGACTCAAAGCTCGACTTCGGCAGCAGGTGTCCAGAGAGAGAGAGCGAGAAAAAATTTTGCTGAAGAGCGAAAGAAAGAGCGCTTGCGCAACTGAGAATCTGGTCAATCAGCTGGAAAGCTGGTGCCGTTATATTGATAGCATTATATTTATTGGCAGCGACCAATGTAATTGTTCATGTATATATGTACAAACATAAATACATGCATATGTTTGTGCGATTTTATGTGCTAGTAAAAGAAAATATATTTTAGACACAGGCAGAAAATCGTTGCAAGACAAAAACGTAAAGCGCAGTTTAAGGAAAACAAAATGCGGCTTCATCCACAGCATTTCCGCTTTTCGTGTTGATTTTTGTTGTGCATTTATTTCACATTTCATTTTCTTGTTGCTGCTGGTGCGGCTGTTACTGGATGCGATGCAGTTGTTGTTGCTGTTGTTGCTGTTATGAGTATTCATTATTCAAAATGTTATTAAACTTCCCCGTTTTGTACACCGCAGCGCGCTTCGGCAGTTCTCCATAGAGTCAACTAATCGTCTGCTTCGTTTTTCATTATTATTTGCAGTATATAAAAATTGCGTTAATTAAGGCTTAATTAGTGCATTTGCTAACTCCCAGTCTGGTGACCGTGGCAGCGAAAGGTGGAAGTTGCATATTTCGACTGGCTTTTGGACAACCAACAAAAATGCATTTTCGAAAGCTGAGGCTTTAGTCAGTTGGATAATTGATTTGTTTTAAATTGATCGTAACCAGATGAACACCATAATTGGCGAGTCGAGCGGACTAACGGATTATATTATTATGCAATGACAAAATATTGAATATTGAGATTTTATTATAAAGCGAAATAATTTTAATTATCCTTATACATCTTGAATGAATGAAATTGTAGTTAACTGTATTGTATTTATTTATTTACAATATAATCAAAAACAAAAACAAATAATTTAACATATAGATTTACATAATTGTAAAGCTACAAATATTAAATACTGCAAATGCAATTTTATTTGTGATGACATTTTTGTTTTATTCCATTTATCATGATGAAAATCGATTTTATTTACCAGTCAATAAATTTATTATATTTGCAATTTTTGAATTTTTATATATATTTCATAAAAGTTTCATAATAGAAACGATCTATTTAGTTTTGAGTGCAGCCCAGTAACGTTCCAGTTCAATGTCTTCCCAGTGAAAGGGGTTTACCAAAACTCTGAAAAAATTAAAGAATATGTTCAACTTGAGACGTCATATAACTTGGTCAGCGATAATAGCTAAAGAAAAGCAATATTCATAAATTTTAAATTACACTATACTACACAAAATTAGATTGAGTCACGAAAGAAAAACAAGTTTAACAACAATGTGCAATGCGCACAGATAAATATTTGGAAAAGACGCTGCCTACTGCACCGTTGGCCAAGATTGACAATGAGTGGACATAATATGGACAACCTAATGGAACCGACTTTGGCTCGGACTGGGACTGTGGAGTGGACTCTGTCTCTGTCTCTGTCTCTGGACAGTAGCTCACTGCGACTACGACTGCGACTACGACTGCGACTGCGACTGCGACTGCAAATGGAGTCGGATATGATGCAATAGTAACATTGTATCCGAGTTGTACAATTTCGGTCAGCTTCCGAGTGTGAGCGGGACTGCAACCTGACCACCACTCACTTTTCTCTTAGATGCTGCAACACTTCCTGCTCCTTCACACTGAGGCCGTCGTAGACGGCAGCCAAATTCGTTCGGAGCAACTGGCGCGTCTGATTACCAACCAGAAAGGTGGAGACATCAGGCAGTTGAATGGTATAGTACATGGCCAGCTTGCCCAGTTCCACTCCTTGCTTGTCGCACAGCTCGGCTGCTTGGCGGGCTATTTGCTTCTGCTCATCGGTGGCCGGATGCCATGGCTGTGGTCCAGCATTGGTCAGGAGACCCAACGAGTGTGCGCACGCGCAAATAATACCCAAATTCTGGGACTTAAGGAAGTCCATGTACTCCACCAGCGTGTTGTCGAGCAGTGTATAGCGTGCATAGGAAAGCACCGTCTGGGAAGAGGGGAAGAAGCATCGGAGATAATCTAACATATCTTTATATAGAATGTGCTACTCACAGCGAATTTGCCCTCGGCACGGGATATGCATTCCTTTAGTACTGATAAGGGATATGCTGATAGGCCAATGAACCTGGCCTTGCCCTCCTTGACCAGCTGCTCCAGTGTGGGCAGAGTTTCGTTGAGGACTATGTCCAGGTTTTCGGCGAATTCCACGTCATGTATTTGTATCACATCCACGTAGTCCAAGCCCAGCAGCTGGAGACTCTTCTCTACGCTCTCTCGCGTCTTCTTGGCGCTAAAGTCAAACATATTTTCGTAGTCCAGCTCATAGCGTGCCACCTTGGTGGCAATGTAGTAGGCTTCCCTTGGCACATCCTTCAGTGCCTTGCCGAGCACCTCCTCCGAGCGACCCTGACCATACCAGGGCGCTGTGTCGATGTAGTTAATACCGGCTTTCAGTGCCTCGTGCACTGTGCTTATACCCTCCTCCAGATCGAATCTGAATTCATCAAAAGTTATCTCTGATTTTTGAAAATCTCTTTTCTATTAACAGAATGCTTCTATTGAAGTCTCTTTCTCAAAACACACCCGTAGTTAGCGCAGAGAGCTCCCCCGCCGAACGCGACTTTTGAGATTTCCAGACCCGTTTTACCGAACTTGCGGTACTCCATGCGTCTCACTTGCTTCTCATCGTGAAAGCCCTTGACAAAGGTGACCGGTAATCTTCCAGACATAATTTTTGTTAATTTTAAGCAATCTACTGGAACACGTTCAAGACCCAAACAGACGACAATCTATACTAAAACCATGTTCTATCACTTTCGATCCAACTCTTGTTATTGCTTTTGAGTGTGATTGTGAGAAGTGTTTGTTGCTATCGTGAGTACTTGAGAGAGATTGCAAGCCCAAACCAGATGGTTTTTGAAAGAGAATCACGAGTGCGTTTCATGTGCTCAGTTGTGCGGTTATCACAGGGCTGGTTCAGATGGAAGCGGGTTACCTCAGAGAGTTGAAAATGTAGGTTTATCCAAGTGATATAGTGCCCTATAATCATAAGGTGTAGAAGTATCATTTTGACTCCGAAACTTGAATAAGTCAAGTCTTGTTTTTTGTATTTTTTTATCTATTTCGATTCCAATTGGAATTAAAATCGATAATTCGAGTGTCAATGAAACCTTACTAACTAATAAAATATATTGAGCTTTTAATAGTGTCAGTATATTTCAGATCCTCTCGACCTATACTAGTTTTCAGAAAATTGAATATATATATTAGTCGGTGTTGTGTTTATGTCAACAAAGGCGATAGTAATATATACGTACATACATATTATTATACTTTTATAAATAGATTATATATGTATTGTCAGAGACGCTGCCGGGTAATGAACAAAAAAAATGCAGCTGAACTTGAGCTGATATGAAGGCAGTTCAAATACATACAAACATTATTGTATATACATACGTACATTATCGTATATGTATATGTTGTGTCTAGGTAATGATAAAGAAATCGGCTTACAGCTTGTACGTAATTTGAGATCCTCCAATAAATTCAACTCCACAATTTATTAAACTGTTGATAATCATAAATTCTCGATAGTTTTTATTAAAGCTTTTCCAAAATTTTTAATGCGTAAACAGTTGTGAATTATTTAAAGTCTCCGATCGTTGATAAGGTGGATCCCCAGCTATAGGATTTTTTGAAAACACTGGAAGAGATAAAAGAGATTGAGAGTTTAACTTTAGTTATGCTGCAAACCGGTTGCCATAGGCCAAGTTCGTGGGGCTGTGACGCAATGGTAACACCGAATCCGAATTGCACAATTGCGCAAAACGGGTTTACTCACTTTTCCCGCAGATACTGCAGTACTTCCTGCTCTGTAGAGCTCAAGCCATTGAACACCGCATCCAGATTGATCTGCAGCAGCCGTCGATTGGGTATGCCGATCAAGAAGGTCGCTGCGCCATCCAGCTGCATCGAGTAGTACAATGCTAGCTTGCCCAGCTCCACGCCACGCTGCTTGCAGATCTCGCCAGCATGTCGGCCCACCAACTGCAGCTCCTCGCTGCCGGGATGCCAAGCCTGTGGTCCGGCATTGGAGAGCAGGCCCAGTGCATGGGCGGCGGCACAGATGACTCCGACGTTTAACTCCCTGAACGCCTTCATGTGACGCAACAGAGTGTTGTCGACTAGCGTGTAGCGAGCATAGGAGAGGACCACATTGACGCGGCCTTTCGCAAGTTCGGCGCACTCCTTAAGAACGTCCACGTCATAGCCGGTGATTCCAATGAATCGTGCCTTGCCGGCTTTTACATACTCTTCAAGCACCGGAATCGTCTCTTTTAGCACTAGGTCCAGACTGGGGGCTGCATCGACGTCGTGCACCTGTAGTACATCAACATAATCTAGGCCAAGTAGACCCAAGCTCTTTTTGACACTCTCTCGAGTTTTGGCCGCCGTAAAATCAAACATGCGCTCGGCGTCAAGTTCGTACCGTCCCACTTTGGTGGCAATGTAGTACGCCTCGCGGGGAACATCCATGAGCGCCTTGCCGAGCACCTGCTCCGACTGCCCCTGTCCGTAAAATGGAGCCGTATCAATATAGTTGATGCCAGATTTAATGGCCTCCTGCACAGTTCTGATGCCCTCCTCCTCGTCGAATTGTTTGTCGAAGAGCGTACTTAAGGTGGCGCCGCCTAGTGAAAGGCTGGAAACTCTTAAGTTGGTGCCACCCAACTTGCGGTATTCCATACGACGGACCTGCTCCTCATTGTGAAAGCCCTTTACGAAGGTGGCTGGAAGTGTTCCAGACATTGTCGAAGTCTCAGTTTAACTGTGCCTTCTATTGAGAAGTCTGGAATATTTATACACGCATTCACATGAAGCTCAAATTTACACACACACACGCAGACGCATTTGTTCGATTATACAGATTAGAGAGCATAAGCGAGCTTTCTACAAAGTAAAGCTTATTAAGTAGCGGTGAATACTCTAAAAGAGCTCAAGCAATAAGAACTATGAGAGCAAAAAATAAGATGAGCGCCTATTGCTTTTGAAATCACTTTTTGGCTCAATTGCTTTATTGTGCTCCATTTATACCATGAGCTCATTAAAAATGGATACACAGGGTATAATGTTTTAGTGAAAATGAATGTAAGAGGCAGAAGGAGGCGTATAAATAGTATATATATTCTTAAACAGGATCAACGACTAGTCGATTAAGCCATGTCCGTCTGTCTGTCTGTCTGTCTGTCTGTCTGTCCGTCCCTCTGTCCATTTGTCCGTATGAACGCGTCGATATAAGCAACTGCAGACTTGAAATATTATATTTAGGTTCTTCTATAGCACGTGCATATCAAGTTTGTTTTCGATAACACGTTTAAGGTTTTCGAGCATATTTCCTACATCTTGAGAGCTAGAGGCATCAAACTACTATACTATAATACTATGCTACAATTATAGTACTTAACTACTACTTGATTATTTTAGTACTTTACTACTACTTGACTATTTGCCTACATTACTACTACTATACTACTTTACGACTACTTGATTATTTTAATACTTTACTACTACTTGATTATTTTACTACTATACTACTACTATACTAATTTACTTATACTTGATTATTTTACTACTTTACTACTTCTATACTACTTTACTACTACTTGACTACATTATTACTACTATACTACTTGACTACATTTCTACTACTATACTACTGTACTAGTAGTATACCCCTATATTTTCTGCTCCTTTACCAAAAATTTTGATAATTCGCATTTTTGAAATCTCCCCTATTCACGAATTATTATTAATTATAAGTTGCGAAGATAGAAAGTTGCGCTTCCAAATGTATATGCATATATATGCGACTAAAGCGTACACAAAGTTTCATTAGGATCGAATAAGAAACAAAAAAGTTACAGACTCGCGCATTTTTGCAACTTTTCGCCACTGCCGAGTCGGCAACCCAATTTTCGTCAATAACGGCGTACATACGCATGGATGGGTGTGTGTGTGTGTGTGTTATGTGTGTATTTGTATGTGTGCTCTTCTTTAGGCAGGTAGAGAAGTAAGCAAAATTTGCACTGCACGGGGTTTCAGGGTATCTCGTAGCCGAGCACCACGACTTTAATTTTCTTACTTGTTTCTTTTGTTTGTTCGCTCAATTTTTGTAAAGTTTTTAACAATTCCATAATAAGAGACTAATAGTATGGTCCAATAATACGTGCAGCAGGCTGGAATAAGCTTTTTCCGACAATATCAGAGTGTAAAAAATAGCTAAGCAAGTGGCAGTAGGGAGTGACCGACTAATGCATAGGGTAAATTCCTTAACCATAAAAGATATCGATGGGACATCTAGAACAAATCTAACAAACAGACACAGACTTAAGCTTTAGTCCTGCTTTAAGCCTTGAAAGTATTTAGCTACTGAGAATGCATGTTTTTATCACTACGTATTTTATTTATCCGAAAGATAACTAACTGCATTTATTCCTTGCATATTTTGAGTTTCAATCATTGCAAATCTTTATAAAATAATATAAATATATGTATATATATGTATTAGACAAAGTTAGAGATACACACAAGAGATATTTAGTAATAACGCCAACGACACACCATCGATCCTTAGAAGAATGCATCGAAATCGCCATGTGGCTGGTAGCTAGGCGGCAGCTGTGGTCGATGGTGCTGCTGCGTTGGCCTGGGCACAATGATGTCGTTAATCTCATGGAGGATTCCATTGGTAGCCACCACATCGCATTTTGTTACTCCGGCGTTTTCGATTTTGGGTCGGCGGTCACGGGTTATGCGCAGGTGCTGACCCGAAATGGATTCGATCGAGCGTACAAATGGCCAATTGGTGGGTATGATGCCAGCACAGCATACAACATCGTTCACTATGTGGGTCTTCACCTGCGCCTCCAGATCCGCCTGGGTCTGTGTGGTCTTCGACTCACCCACCTCGGTGAACTCTTCAAAAACATCGTTCTTGGGCACAAGCAGCGTAAAGCTGTCCGATTCGTTGGCTAACAATTGGGTCAGGTTGGCCTTGCGGACCAACTCCAAGAATTTGCTGTAGTTGGGATTGGCCTCCAGCGCTTTGAGCAGATTCTAAGCGGAAGAGAGAAACAAAGATCAGATTCGGCTCGAATCGGTGTTTGATAATTAATCCTTTCATTTACATTCTTGGGCGCTATCAGTGGGCGGTCCAGTTGATGGAGAACGGACCCGCAGCTCTCGTCATCGAAGTGCACCAGGCGGGCACAGTTAACGGTAGCCCTGTTCATGACGTCCGAGAAGAGGGCGTGTGTGGAGTAGAGATTAAGGCGCACATTTGTGCCCGCTGCTGTGGGCAATGAGCTCTCGGCGAGATCGCAGGTCTTAATCATCGGCTTGATAACATGGTAGTTGAGGAACTCCAACAGATCTTTGTTGTTCTGCAATGCCTCCGGTTGCTCTGCCAAAAGGCGCGCCCATTCCGATTTCTGCAAGGCCTTGTCTACGGGTGCAAAGATTGTCACATTGTCCAAGTCGTCGAACTGGTAATCGAAGCCGGACACCTCCAGAAGGCGTTTGAAGATCGTCAGGTTTTTCTGGGCCATCAACGTAGTCATTGGCAGCGCAGATTCAGTGGGCAGAATGGTGTCAATGATATGGAGTACTCCGTTGGTGCCCATTATGTCAGCGTCCAAAATCTTGGCAACACTGTTGATGTAGATTGCCGGCTCCTCGGTCTGGTTTTGGGTACGTCGAGTACGGTTTAGCAGAAGCGGCTCACCCAGTAGATTGTAGGCCGTCGTCTTGGCGCCTGGCAGCGTGGCCACCGAGCAGAAGGTCAGGTCCAGCATGTGGTTCTTCAGAATATCTAAACAGGGAGTTGGGTAGCGCAATCTCTTGGATATCCTTTGTATCAACTACTTACTTGAGGCACAGCCACGTCCCTCCTTCAGGGCACGTCGCAAATGCGGCTCCAGCTTGTCAAAGGCAGCATCCGTGGGCACGAAGATGGTGACTGGCTTCTCACCCTCCAGCAGGGCGCTGATGTTGGTCTTTTCCAGGACGGTGCGCATAATGGACATATCCGCACGCTCACGAATCAGATCCATAACATTTTTGGTCAGAGGCTTCAGGACGCCGCCCAAGGTGTGCACCAGAGCCTGTTCCGAGAGCTTGTCGTGGGTTTTAATGGGAATGCAGTTGGCGGCATACCGATAGGGCTCTAGGCCGAGGGCCGGAGGGAGTTGATAGCTGTTGATGCGTATCTTCTGGCCAGGCAGCTCACTCTGTAGCAGCTTCTCATTGGGCACATCCTCCAGTTGTATGTCGCCCAGCACCGAGTGCAGTTTGTAAATTGAGGCCTTTTGCGAGGCTTCCGTCTTGGCGTCCTCCACGTTCTGGATGCGAATAAGGTAAGTGCTATGGCGGCCATTTAAGAGGTGCGCTATGCGCTGGCTACTCACGTTCTCCTGCTGATGCTGGCCGCGGTATTCCTGGAAGGCGGAGTCGTTGGGCACAAACAAGGTTACTTTCTTGCCGCTGCCGGTGGCCAACATATCGCCCAGCTCGCCGGCACTCTTGGCGCTCTCAATGAACTGCTTGGCTCCCATATCTGCGGCGGTGGCTTCGATGTCCTTGATCTCGATCTTCTCGCAGGGTGCGGTGAAGTCGGCATTGCGGAGACGCCCATAGCCGTGGCAGCACTGGCGAGTCACAGTCACCGTTTTCTTCTTTCCATTTTGATTGACGCTGCGTGTGAATAAGCATGTGAATGAATAAAATATAAAGCATACGCAGTGTTGCCTTCCGCACGGCTGCTGCCTGACCCACTTACATCTTCGTGCAGACGTGCTTGTTGGGTTTCTCGGCACAGGAGTTCACGCTGAAGTGGAACTGGCCAAAGAGTGGCTCACGGACCACGCCGCCAGTGCCATCACGTTCCTGACCAAAGCTGTCCACTGTTTCATCAACGTCCGTGTTGACGCCATCGGTTTCCTCCTTCTCGGTGCACACATTGGGTCTGCGAGGAAGAGAGAGGGAGAATAGATGGAATAGATGGAATAGACAAAATGCAAATTAATTTTCTGAAGCAATCAAAACAAGAGATACACAAATTACATAACCGAGTCACTTGATAAGTAATTCAATACCAAAAAAACTATCTATATATGTATATGTAACAAGTAAATAGTTTTTTATTATTATTTTTTTTTATTTAAGACATATCATGAATTTTCTAAGTGTGTAATCAATTCGCAGTGATCAATAGATAGGTACACACATACATATATAAACACGCATATTTCCAAAACCTATTTAAGACTTATTCGCTCCATCGATCTACCTATTTAAGCCATTTATGATCTCTTGCTAATATCTTCGACAAATCGCAAACTTGCAAATCAAAAGTCAATGCACTCGCGCACAACAACTAGATATAAAAACATACATACATATATGATCAGTACATGTATACACATTATTTATGTATCGCTATAGCTATAAATCGTGTACAGTTAGCATCCAATAAACGCACCCCATGAGCGGCACCTATTTATCTGTTCATCAATGTGAGCGCTGACGATTGTTTACTTTATGGATTCGCATGAAGATACGATTATTCACATAGTTATATATGTGTACTGGTACTTGGTATAAGTACCGTATGCTATATGCTGTATGCCGTATGCTATATGCCGCTCTATGGAATTATCAGCTTAACAGCTTTGCCTGCCTTCAATTCAATTATTTGTGTGTGTGTGTGTGTGGTATACAAAGCGAACCTTTGTGTGCGGTTTAGTTTTCGAAATTTCTCGGTCTGCATGAATGTACATATGTATATCAATATAGGTATATATTTATATGTATAAATATTTATTTATTTATATGCATATATATATTCAACTACTTTTATAAAGCGCTAATTTTTCAATTGCTGCGTCTGACTTTCGTTCTCGGTTCAACGAAAACAAATGCAATGAGTGCCAGTTTATTTATTTCACAATTTTGCTTGAATAACAATTTAGAAAAATGCAAACGACATCTCGTACACATATATAGATTACATTATATATCGTATTATATCGTACATATGTATGTATGTATGTAGTTTTCCATTTGCAGTGCATATAATGTATGCTATTAAGTGGTTGAGCAATTAATAGAGAAATCGCCGGCAACCAATTTGCCTGATCAACTGCTTAAGTCTTTATTTAATATTATTAAATTATTATTTTCAAATAGAGAATTGTGCACGATTTTTGAGATTAGCAACAGTAACAAGAAGAAGAAGAAGAAGAAGTCCCATCGGCTGGCGATAAGGTGAAAAATATTACAAATAAAAATTATATTTAATAGCTTTAATGAACTTGACTTTGCGCTTGGTTAATTACCAAATGTCAAGACCGTCGGAATCAGCCATGCGCAGCGATTAGGAAAGAATCGAATCGAAAGACCAAAATGCTAAGTATCTATATAGAGATTGAGATTGAAAGAGTTGGAAACCATTTTGTTATACTACAAATTATACTTCAAATAATTTAAATTTAATTGTTAAGGAAAATGTTTGCTAACGTTGATTTAAATCAAGTCTCAGCAATATTTCATGTTCGAGCGATTAGTTTTAGTCTGATAATAAGATATTTATAGATCCGTATTTAAGTGGGAGCTGAGCACAAAACGCTTGTCATTGATTTAAATTTATTAAATCTAAGATAATTAGGAGAGTGCGGTCTCTCTTGGAGTACTCACCCCTTCCACCATGGTTCCTGAGTGTTGCCAAATCCGAATCCTCCGAAGGAATTGAAGAA
Source organism: Drosophila pseudotalamancana (assembly GCA_037075185.1). NCBI lineage: Eukaryota > Metazoa > Arthropoda > Insecta > Diptera > Drosophilidae > Drosophila > Drosophila pseudotalamancana. Next base: position 49,345 of record JBAMCK010000645.1, read on the forward strand.
CTCATTGCCGAAGAATGGGAAGGATTGATGGAAAAAGACAGCTGGATTGGGTGCATTTACGTCCGTGGTGATGGCGTCGACATCTGTGGAGGAAATGGCACATCTTATAGAGGTTATCAATGTGAACTCAGCCACTGTGACTTACTGAAGGGCTTGTGCTCCACGCCCTGTGTTGCAACAACTGCTGCTGCTGTTGCCGCATCCTGTCGTCCTTGCTGCTGCTGCTGCTGCTGCTGCTGCTCGAGGGGCACGAATTCGGTGTCGCCGAAGCTGCTGGTGTAGAGTGGCAACAGTGGCGCATTAGGTGGGACTTGGGGGCGTTGATGCTGGGCCGCCAGCGGGGCTGGCGGGGGCGCTGCCCAAACGCTGGCCACTCGCTCTGACGGCTGAGCATGCAGTGGTTCTAGTGGTGCTAGTGGTGCAAATGGTATGGGCGCAAACAGCGTGCGATGCAGCGGTAATGGGCGTGTTAAATGTTGCATAAAGCTGTCGAGGAGTGCCGGAGTGGGATTGGATTGTTTTTGTTGTTAGTTTGTGTGCTTCGGGTTGTTCTTGTTGTGTGTGTGCTTATTGTGTGTGTATTGTGTTTCGTTCCATGCAAATTCCGCACCAGATCTTAACTATCCCTAAATCGTATCGCCACCATAATTCATATGCCTTCCATTGTTTCGCACATAAAAGAAGCTACAGCTCTCCCAATGTATATATATACTATATAGTATACAGCCTGATCGTGCCCATTGTTTAGCAATTGTTTTGCGCAGCATTTCTGTGCGCCGCATACTAATTGCCTGCCTCCATTAACTCAGCTGCTAATACTATATAAATCAAATGAAAATTACTTCGGGCAGACTTGCAAAAATTCCCAAAAAACAAACCAAAAAAAAAAAAAAAAACAATTCGCTGCACTCGGCAATCATTAATCAAACAGAATTTATGTCTTTCGATTTTAGGTGTACGAAAATAAATTCAACACCAATAACTAAAGTATCTTTATATGTGTCTCAAACTCCGGACTCCCGTCACATGAGTCAGTCGCACGCTTCATGCAAACAAATGTCAACCCGCTTTCTATTGGCAAAAAAAAAACAACAACAATAACAATCACTTCTTTAAGCTGACTTTTCCTATATACTTGGCACCCGCATACATATGTATGTTTTGTATATACTCCGAGTGTCATATTCGGGACCTTCTTTGCTGATCGACCTCATTAAAATGCGCACCACGGAAGTTAATTAAAAAAAAAAAAGAAGACATTATAAGAACAAACGAAAATTAAAATATAAATTTTTGTATAAATATCTACTTTGCTCGAAATGGCAAACATAACAAATTTTTTATAGTTGCCACGCTCGGTGAGCTTCAAGCTACTTCTGACTCTATATATATACATTTGTATATGTTGCTGTTGTTGTTTTTTATGACATCTTTATCTGGCGTGAGTCATGACTCGATTCGTAAACAAGGGCCTGAAAGACGTCGAATTGTTTTTTTGTCCGTTCCACAGTTTCCAACCAAAACTTAAGTATTTAAAAAAAAAACATATGTAGGTATATAACTCGAGATGATCACGAACTGCGATTTGAAAGATTTGAGTTGAGAGTCGACTTGATCCTAAGCTGAACCCCTGGCATTTAGTAGTTTTAACAACCCGATGCCTACCCATAAAGGTAGCTTGGGTGAAACTCGAAGCCGAGTGGCAATTATTTGGAAGGCCATGCTAATTTGTTTGACTCATTAATTGGTTTTAGAAAAGAGAAATTTGTTAATTAGATTTATTTAGAAAAATCAATAAAAATGACTATACATAATTTGTTTAACTTTGTACATAGATACTCAGTTAAAGCTATTAAGCACGCAATCAAATAGCCAAGATTCATAGATGTGGAAAACAGGCTTGAATTGTAGAGGTTTAATTAAATCATATCTCTGAGTCTTAAGTCGAACCAACAAAGAAATATATTAATTTATTTGTAATTTCTTCTTGATTTTAATATTAAGCAATTATTTTGGGACATTTTTGTAATTCCTAATTTGAATTCCAAAGCTCTTAATAAGTTAATTATTTAAATGGGATTGGAACTGTCTTTGTAAAACAGTTACTAATAATATAGTGTATACTGCCATTCGACTATTTTAGTATCAGGAACTTAATTTAGTTTGATTAAAGCTTGTGCTGAAAGTCTTTTAAGAAATTGGAAAGTTTGTTGAGATTTGTATGGAGTCAAGAAAGTTCTGGAAACTTGATTGGTTAAAATGTATGTATGTGTAGCGAATGCATAACATATAAAATTGTAAATAAAGCAGGAACTGGTAAATTAAATAAAAATGCAGTCGCGACCACCAAAGCGAAAGTCATTGGCCACAGTCGATGGGCCATGGACGGTTCCCAGTGCCAGTCTGATTTAATTAAAGTTCTACCATGGCGGAGAACCAAACCAGTTCGACAAAGGTGAGCAGGGGCAGGTGTTCTGGTTGACCCAGTTCGGAGGTCTTTAAATGCGTTGTCAGGGCGTTAAATGAGGGGCGTTACCTGCTCCAAAATTGCATCTAATGATGTCTCGAAATTCGCTTTATGTCAAACTATTTACCTGGCACCCACTGAAAGTATCCCAACAAAAATGCGTGTCAAAATTAGTGGTAACCAACTAAACAGTTAAAAGGCCCACATCTGGCTTTAATGGCTGTGCGCTGCAGTCAGCCATGTGTAAACGGTGCTTGCAAACAACGATCATCTGTCAAATCCCGTGACTGCAATTGCATTTGCATTTGCATTTGCATTTGCATTTGCATTTGCATCTGCATCTGAATCTCTCGCGGATGCCCTTAAGTCGATGACCCACTTTTGAATGGACATTGTTGTTGTTGTTGCTATTGGCACAATGCCTTTCGCAAGAAACTTGAACCGGAGGGTTAAGCGATCTTTGCGGCCATGTTCTGTTCCAAATTTCGATCTCGTTTCTCTGCGCTTATCGGCCTGCAATTAACTTTTAATTCAACAATCTCTTTTTAACCAGTAAATGGGCAGAATTTGACTTGGGATTGGGAAAGCAGTTTAAAGCAGTTATGTTTTACAAACCGGAGCAACACAAGATATAAGATCTACCGTAAATTTGGGGTATTACTATAGTCTTCTCCTCATATTGGTGACTTTTTTTCGGGGAACGGTTGCGGGTTTAACATTTAAATGTAGGTCAAATTTTGACTTTCTTTCCGCGTTTTTTGTTAATATTTATTTATTTTATTTTTCGGTTCGTTTTGTATTCTTTTGCGGTAGACTAATTTTTGTTTGATTCACTTTATTTGCAATAATGTTTAACGCCTTTTTCTGTATTTGTCAAACCAAATTTGTCGATGGTGAAATTTCAGCAAACAAGTCAATAAGGTGCTAGAACAAATGCCATAAATAACCAAAGAAACAGTTAGATAGGCCTTTAGTAGGTGTCAATGGGCACAAAGTCATAAAAAATAACTGAAGTTGTCGGGTAAATATTTAAACTGAACGGAATCTGGGATCATGAAGATAGTAAGATTGCACAGAGGTTCTGTATTTGTTTTGGGAACGGTTTGCTAAATGATTGGGAATGAGCACAGGGCGTGTGAATTGTTCACCTGTAAGACTCTGATGAACTGTCTAGAGCTTCAAAACTGGAATCTGAACTGGAATATTCCCTGCAAAAAACGCAATCATAATAATTGTCTGCGAGCGATTCCAAAGCAACTATGGAGATATTTAATTTTATTAAAATTATTGTTAAATGCATGTGGAATAAAAAATGCAGTTAATGGAGGAACACAAATATGGAGTCTAAACAAATTGTAAATGAAAAGATTTTGCGGATGAATTAATCGAAATCTGATGAAAATGTAGGTCTGATCTTAGGTTGTTTGGATATAATTTATTTTGAAAAGTCTGAAACTATGTATGATTATTTTGTATTTTGTTTAACCTCCCAGTTACCAAATGACGGTTATTAAAAAAAAACTCATTAGCTACATGAGCCATGCATGAGCTACGGAATGCAAAATCCAATCACACAAAAACCACACAAGCATAAATCAAATGTATAATGTTTAATGTTTTTCGTTTCTTCTCTTTATTACTTACTCGCTGTAATATGGACCCGCCTGTGCGGAGCAGACCAGGAGCAGGCATGCCCAGAGTCTCAGCATCTTGGTTGTCAATATCACAATACTTGTCACAATTCAAATACAACACAGTTTGTAGCTAAAAAACAAACAGAAAGTTTTTGGTGTAAAGAAATGCACACAAATTTCACTGATTCGAATGGAACAGCTGTGACTGAAGTCGTGACGAAAGGTGGACAAAATCCAAAATTGAAAATACTGGTTTTCCATGCCAACCAGCACTCGAATGGGGTGAAGAAAATGTAGGTGACTGTGGACAGTTGTTTGGAAATACAAGAAGAAATTTTTCCACTGTCTTTATACCACGTTAATTACAACGTCAATAGTTTTATTTAATTAGAGTCTATTATAAATTGTCTTGCAAAATTGTATGCACATAACATTGTCATCCAAGCAAGTCGCATTGTATACGAAATTAGGTACATAAAAACTGTCTTTTAATCCTCTTCACTCACATACTCACACACACACACACAGAAACTCACGAGTACTAACAATTTACCGTAGCCGGCGATGCTCACGTTTAAGCGGTAGTCGGAAAGCAACTGGCTTAGAATGCGCTCTGGCTGCTATTTATAAGCTGTGATCGCTGCTGCGCAGCGACGACTGAGAGTGGAATTTAGATGGCCGGCGGCTTGAGCTTTGACTCTCTTTAGCAGCGCTCTCTCACTCTGTGCTGGGAGAACCTTTTGTTGCGGTCGTCAAATGCGAAATTCGTGTAATAATTGTGAAAGTGCGCTACAGATGCTGATAACTGTTTACACTGTACAGCACAATAAACTTTACTTATGTATGTTTTGTTTACCTATACATTAAAGAACAAATTAACTCTGTCGGGCACAAATAATTTCGGTTTCAATCACAATTGGCCAGGTCAAACGATACGAAGTTCCTCGGAACCAAACTCTAGAGGATTTCACTACCTGAAACTCGATGGGTGTTCTATTCAAATGCGCAGTTCTGTTCGGATATTCCACAAACAATATCGCTTACACTCATTATCGTTGAGGTACCTTATTAATAGTCCGAACATATAGTATATATTTAAAAACTGTTGTATTGTACACAAATCGTGTTTTTTTAGTACGTAAAATGTTTACATATTTAGGTACTCCTACTCCTACTGCAAGTACATATGCCTGTACAAACATACACACATACATATACAGATGCCTGTGGGCTATTATATTTTCGCTTACCTTTTCTTAGAATTTAAGATTGTTTGATGTTTTTCTTTTATTGTATTTGTAATGGAAAAAGAGAAATAGTTTTCTTTTAAAGATGAAATCGGAAATAAGTGCATTAAATCTACGAGTAAGAAACAAACTTGGAATCTTTTTTTGAAGTTTTAATAACCTAAACTACAATTGAACTTGTATTCAAAAATTTTACTCAAGTATAATAGTAAGTATAGTGTTTCAACATAGTACTCGAACACTATACTATAGAATACCTACTCGTTTCTTGATAAAAGCATTGTCAGATCTTTGTATATTGTTTGTTAGTCATTGCTCATTGCTGATAACGATGTGTCTCACATTTGAGATTTGCTTTGCTTAGATTTTGTTGAGGCTTGTCCGCAGCTGTATTTAAACTAGATTTTTCTAAATATTTTGTGAATGACAAAGATTATAAAGTAAATCAGAATTTTCCATAGATTCAAATTCAAATCAGTAAGACTTTTTAAAAGTAATGCAAAGTTTATTGAATTGTTAATAATTTTATTATATTTTATTTATATACCATACAATATTTACAATAATCAATTAGACACTTGAGCTATATAAGTAGTGTATATATATGTTAGTTTTGTTATCATTTGTATGTAGTTTTGCTTTTAATTACCGTTATAATAAATGAATTGCAAGTAAATTAATATGTCGCTTTCACTTACATATTGCGCTATGTGTGTGTGTGTGTGTGGGTGTGTGCGTGTATATATTTGTGTGTACAAAATGGCCTCTGTAAAATCTATATTAGATATGTCCATGAAGTACTTATTCAAGTTAAATTTTGATAAATTTGTTAACAATTAGATATGCAAATAATTCAATTCATGTACCATGAGCTAATATGGGACCCAAATTTCATTTTAATTAGATTTACATCGCTTTAATTTGTTTTCGTTAACTTTACATCAAAACGATTAAGCCTAAGAGAAAATCGGTTTAATAAGTAAGTGCATGTGTGAGTGTTGTGTTTCTGTGTGTGTGTGTGTGTGTGTGCGTGTGTTTGTGTGTGTGTTCACGTTTTAAATAATCTCCAGCCCAGCGATTATTTATAACATTGTCTTTGCCTAGTTTAAAAGGAACTTCCGACTGTCATTCGTCAAATGTAAATGAGGAAGCGCTCGCCTATCTGTGCCACCAGTTCCGCTTACTCCAGTGCTGCAATGGATCAATATTTTCATATGAAGTCCAACAGCTACCTGGCTAACGGGGATTTGGAAGATGGTAGCTGGGACCACTTACCAGGACGTTTGCCTCGCATCCCAAGAAAGCCGCTTGGCGCACGCTTGCCTCCAATTACGTAGACCCAAGGCTGCTCCAAATGCTCCTCGAGTCCGTTTCCATCCTCCAGGTCGTTCTTCTTGCCTCGCACAGCCACAAATTTACTGTTAAAGTCCGCGTACCGTTGTTTCTTCCCACGCACATCGTAAGCCTTTTTAAAGATTTTGCGCCACAACTGGCCATAGTTAGTTCCATAAACATGTTAGATTACAATTAGATTGCAGTTTAAGATAAGGGCGTGACAGAAAAAAAAATGTTCAGTAGCAAAATTATAAAGATACAGAAAAGAAATCTTTTGAAGTGTATTTACGATTATTTGCTGCTTTTAATTAAAATATTTAAAAATATACTTAATAAATAAGCAAAGGAATCAAATTATGATTTTTATATTATTTTTACAGGCAACATACGAATATGTATAAATATAATTGTATTATTTATTTATTGTTTTTAATTATGTAGATCTAAATTGCTGAAGATAAGGCGTATTGATGAGGAATTTATTTTCTCTTTGTTAATTAGATAATAAATAAATAATAATTTTTAAGATCATTTTTGCAGAACATTTTGTATATAAGAGAAATAAATTATCACATGATTCATCGAATCCATCATAAAATCTAGAAGAACCTGAATTTGTAATATTTTGTAATTAAATGGGAGAAAATTTCAACAAGTAATAAAATTTGAAGGAATATAACTGAACAATTAATTAATAAATTTAATATGAATCAAACTATTGCACAATAATTTCATAATAATAAATAAATTTGTAATATTTCGTAATTAAATGAGATAAAATTTCAACAAGTAATAAAATTTGAAGGAATATAACTGAACAATTAATTAATAAATTTAATATGAAGCAAACTATTGCACACTCCTTCCATGTTAATAAAGTATCTTCTACTTAGTTAACTGTATAGCTGTCACGCACTCATAAGCAGGTGTTCAAACCTGGCTCACCTCAGATAGAGCTGCCCGCTTGTAGTGCTGATGGGAGACATCCTTTTTGCCTCGCACGCCCACAAAGGAGTTGACAGGTGCTCGTTTTTGCAGCATCTCAATTGCATTCTCCTCATCCTCAGCAGCGTCCCTTCCAGTGTACGACGGTCGTTTGCCACGCATCCCAGTAAATCCGGTGGGAGCTCGCTTTCCCACTTCGCCACGCTCAATATCCAAATGGTCCAGGAAGTCCTGCAGAAAACTCTCGCGCAGACGCTGTTCCTCCATGTTGAGCAGTACATCACTCAGCCGGTTGACCCTTGGTACAAATTTCTTACCATGAGCTCCAGCGAATGGGAACGGAGTTTTCTTGAACCTTTGTCCGTTCTCATTGTCAAGGTTGTCTACATCTTCTTCACCGTACTCCAAAGGATCGGGGCCCAACCAATTGGCATCTGGCGGTCCGTCCTGCTCCTTTTTGCCTCTCATCCCAATAAAGCTGGACGTAGGTGCTCGCTTAACTATATTCAATGGTTGCGAGTGTGGCTCAGGTGCCAAAGTACTAACGGGGTTACCCTCCACGTCTTCCACGTCCACATCCCTGCTTGCAACTGCGGCAGCTGTTAGCAGCAGAAGCAACAGTAAAAGTTGCTGATTTTGCATAGCTCACAATTTCTCTTGCGTTCTTTTAGGCGGGTGCTACAAATAAAATGACCGGTAGATGGCGCTTAATGTCTTAAATTCATATTGGGGAACTTAACCGTAGTATTTCTTTATATAACCGTGTTTAAGAAGAGAAAGTTAGAATGAATGGGAGTCCAATGAAGCTTATGTTGATCATTGGATTCGACATTTATGCATTTCTAATTTGAATCTTTAAAGTAGGACATCATTCCTAGTTATGGATTGAGAGAAGATTGGTTAAAAGCCTCTCAATTCATATAAAAACTATTAAAGAACGAAATATATTTTCGGATTGGCTTCGCTATAAAACTGTAAGAGATTTTTCTTGAAGTTTTCTTGAATTACGTATTCCTCATTTTAGTGGAAGAAGTGGAAGAATATAACCATTATAATTTTATCAAAAATTACTATACATCAATATACACTAGTAAATGTTGTAAATTTCAAGCAAGACAAAAAGATTTAACACTTATTTTTATGTGTTTACAGGGTATCTCATTATGTTGGCTGGTGCTTGCATGGGTATTTCTAACTTGGTTTTAAGCCAATATGAAACTATTTGAACAAAAAGAGAACACAAAGCCAACGGCTGTGGCTACAATTTATTGTGACACAGAAGCAAACATTTGCAGACCAAACAAGCGAAGCCACCTTGCAGCTAAATGGGCTGCATCCATGGCATCCACGGCATCTATGGCATCTGTGGCATCCATGCATCCACTGCTTGCCATTGATTATGCTCGAAAGTTGTCATCACACGCAGCCTCGTTAAGTAAAATTGCCATGCAAATGCGTTGCCAATGTCGGAGAAGGCACTCTCGATAAGACGGCTATATACATATATATCCAAAGTAAGGCAACTGGTTGCAACGGCGCGAGCAAACAGCAGTTGTTCGCCATAAGATACCTCTTAAATAAAGTTGAAATAAATAAAAATGTTGAAATAAATAAAATATTGAATTATTAATGCAATAGTGTCAAGGGTATATACATATCATTATGAAGATATGATTACTTGCAGTTACCACTTATAATAAAAAGCAATTTTAAGGCATTGTTGTTAGTTTATACCCTGTTGGACTAGTGGCACTGGAGGGTATGCATAAACACTAACGATGCGCGCACAGGAAGCTGGAAACATGTAATTCAATTGATTGCCACTGGCGGCGAGAAGAAAGTTGCCTCAAAGAGCAGACACCAAGTGGCAATTGAATTGAATGCAGAGCTGCATTTGAATTGAATTGATGTTGCATTTGCGGCAATCAACAGGTTGTAGTCATGGCTTACTTCGATGGCGCCCATTGGGGTTTGTGGGTGGACTTTGGTTACGTTGCTTCTAAGCTTAAGTGCTGAGAGCTATTTGTTTTTAAATTCTAAGGATAATAGAGGCGACGCAAAATGTCAGAGTGCCACACTGCCAACCAATCTCACACACTTTAATGCCAAAAGTTTGAGGCGCAAAATTAGCAGGCAGCAAAGTGTTAAGCTTCCTGCTTTTGAGGCCCCCTTCTCCGCCCTCTAATCTCCCTGTTGCTGACACCAAAGTGACAACAGGCAGCAGTCGAACAATGGCTTAGAAACAGGGCCAGAAACATTCAACGCTCCGCACACGGAGCGTATTAGTAATGCGGCTGGCCTTAAACCATGCTGTTAATGTGCAAGCGTATGTGTATGTGTGTGTGTATGTGTGTGTCCTGTCTAATTGTCAATGTGTGCGTAGATTTGTGTTTGCTTTGTGCATACCCAAAGGACACTTTAAACTGCCAACGGGCGTGTGAACATTAAAGATGCGAGAGGCGCCACAGAGCGAGATTTACATTTTGGCCAAAACAGCGCCCAGGACGTGTCACGGATATCCTTGTGCATATATGTGCGTGCTTATTTGTGTATCTGTGTGGGTAATAAAGGCCCATTAGCCCAGCAGCCTACCCACTAAACCAACAACAACAATAATAATAGAAACAAACGCACGAAATAAATAATAGAACAACACTGAATGCCAAATTCACTTTTTGGCCAATTGGCCGCCTCGTTCTCAGTTTCATTTTTAGTTTCCGTTTCAGTTTCAGTTTCAGTTTGTGCCTCTCTTTCAAATTGCCTCCGGCTGCATCTCGTCATGGTCCTTTTTGCATATACCCCTTCCCCAAATAACGAACCAAAGGTTTTGAGGACATCGACAACAACAAAAACGTCTGTTTGTTCAACAGTTAATGCATAGAATATGAAGCGTGCCCCTCCTTCTTTCTATTGGGGCCTGCAGCTGTAGCCGCATTTTAAATGTCAATGGCAATCGTGCTTATAAAGATTCACATACATTTATTCATATTTACCAAAGGGCGCAGGACCCTAGATGTGAAAACAGCCACAAACAAATACATATGTGTACCTATAATATATATATATATATATATCTATCTTATATTTGTATACATATATACATGTCTAAATATTAAACGACAGTTTCCAGTCAAGTATGTGGATGAATAACGGTGTCATTAATGACATACTCATTAAATAATTTATGAAAATGTGCAATGACTTGGGAGGCTTAGAATATTTTCCAAGTACTTGGTGACAATACACTTCTAGCTATCAGATAGTTATATAAATTGGTGTTACCGAGACCGAAAAAAAAGCGAAGTCTTACAGTAAATCTTTGAGTCTACAGAATTGAAATTTTAATCATAAATGTAATTTTTAATATCGCGTATCTCGTTTCACTACGCCTTAGATTAATGTAGAAAAGAAAAAGGAATGAATAGCAAAATTATTAATGATGTCATAAATATCTACAACAGAAACAGTTGTTCAAGACTTATAAAATTATACATTTCGAGAAGAAAGCACAAATCCTGTTTACCGATAAGTTAGAATATGGTTGCATATGTAAGTGAAACTTCAATTGTGCTTGATTCATATCTGGGATAGATTTATAATATTTTCTCCAATAAAATGCCGATTTGTATATTTTATTAGCAAACACATGTAGATATTTTAAGATCCCAGCCGTGCTTGTAAAAATGCGAGATCGGCATGCCCGACCTGGTAATACAACGCAATTATTTTAATCATCCTCTCTCATATCTATTTCACATCTATATACATGTATATGTCGGCCATGCCTCCTTCTGCCTGTTACATACACGTTTACAAAACCGAACACTACATTTTGGATACCCATTTGTAATGGGTACAGTGCTTATAAATGGTAATTTTAATGACTTATATTATTTGATATGTTTTTTTTTTCCATAATAGGCTTCATCTAAATGTCGATTAAGTGGCGGTTGTTTTTCGTGCGTGAGCACGAAGCGCAAGCAATTGAAGCCACAAGCGATGACTGCTGCACACAAGTACCGTAATAATACGTGAATGATTCAGTACTCGTTCCCGCCATGTGTTTGGCTGCACTTATCAGCAGCTCGTAGTCGACGATCGTTCAGTTTGAGTTTAGCTTTGAAGCGAAACGCACGACGCGCTCAAGCAGTGAATTTATTTTTTTCATACAGAACAACACACAACGGGACATATATATACACATCTACACATATCTATAGTTCTCGGCTATGTGCACTTGCTAATCCTACAGAGCAATCCGTAACAGAGACAACGATCGACATATTTCCTCCAGAGCACCAGGTGAGAATGGAAATTGTGATAAGAAAAGCAAGTACTGTTATCTGGAGACCTGGTGACCTGACGAACGCGAGTATCGCGTGAAAATGGAAAGAATTCTATCTTTAGTCCAGAAGTAGCACAAAGTCAACATTGAGCAAACCTGAAAAAGAAGAAAATGACGAAAACAATGAACATTCTCGGCGGGGAACTCTCCGGGAACCTGGGACTGGGCCTGGGTCTGGGCCTGGGTCTGGCCTCGAGTCTGGGCTTGGGTCTGGGCTCTGACATGCAAAATAATTGAATTGGGTCAAATGCTTAAAATGCTTGCCTCATGTTGTGCGATTGGCTGACGCTGAGTAAACATTTAAAATGTGTCTCGGATTACGTTTTTCTTGTCGATAAGTGAACCATATAAGCGTTACGAGCTCTGTTATATGTCGTGTGTGCGATGTACATGTGTTATTTATATGTAATTATGTATGAGCACGAGTGCATATGTGGAATAATCATTAAAGTTATTGCCTTCATTTTTGGCAAGTCTGCAGCTCTCATCCAAGTTCAGGGCCGGGATTGCACACATCATTTAATTCAATCTCAATTAGTTTTGATACAGCTCAGCAGTTTTTTCGTCTTCTTTTTTTTCGACATAGCACACTCATATGACTTTACATATTTTTACTAATATAAGTAGGTAAATCACTGAGCGGGATTCACAAATTGTTATCAAAGATCCATTGAACAGACTTGGGATCAATAGGTGTTGTAATAAATTACAGCTGAGGGATGTTCAAAGCTGTTTTGCAGAATAAAAAAAAAATTGTAATCACTTTTAACTTAAGTAATCAATTTAATAGGAAAAACAATAATTAACATTACATAGAAAGAAAAGAAATGAAGTATTTCGTTTTGTTTATTGAAGTTCTTATTCCTACTCTTTAGGTTAGAAAATATGTTTTCGGATTTTCATACTGTTATCTTTCTTGAAATGTGAATTTAGTGAAATATATAAATTATACATTCTTATTCATGATAAACAGACGATGATATCATGATCAAAGCTGAGTTATTAATGCATATCTGACAACCTTTAAGAGCTGGAATTATAAATATATTTTAAATATATTTTCTCGTAAGGCTTATACACATATTTTGATACTCATCTTAACGTATATCTTGCACTCAGCTTTTTGAATATATTGAGTTTCGCTTTGGCTTTAATAAACAGTTCGGTGCCATGAATTAATACTGAATAAACATCGAAGTTACTGAAAATCTCGTTTCCCACAGCTCTTAGGAAGAAGAAACACAGCTGGAAAATAAATTGCGAAATTGTGTGCAAGTGTGTGTGTATCCACAGACACGAACTAAAAAAATATTATATCTTAGGGTATGTCCTAGTTGGGCATACGAATAGGTTTTCTAGATGTTTGTTAACTTTTGTGTGTTTTTTTTTCTTGTTTGAGTTGAGTCACACATTATCCTAATTAAGTCTACAACCAATTATAATTGAAGATTCTGCACTTATCAGCAACGAAACAAGAAAATATTGGGAAATGTTAGGGGGAGGAACACACGTTCAGAGCTCGAATTGCGATAAGTACTGGTCTGGGAAGTGGGAGAGAAAGCTCAACTGTCCAAAGGAAATCAGTAAATAAATTAATAAATAAATAAGAAATATGAAATATGGAATATGGAATTTGAAATGTAAGTACGCATTAAATTCATGCTGATGAAAATTCAACAGTTTTGGCAAAACTTTTATTATTGGCCAAACAAAAGGCGCATAAATTTATAATTAATTTGTCAGCCGAGGCGATGCATTAAATTTCTACTAAGCAGAATAAACAGAGATTGGATCAGTGAGCTGTCAGTCAATCAGCCAGTCAGTCAGTCACTCAGTCAGTCAGTCAGTTAGCCAGTCAGTTAGTCACTGAGGACAGAGACATTGTTGACACACGACGATGTCAGCTAAACAATTGAACCATGAACTTGAATTAAGACATCCAATCTCATCCCCTTTGAAATATTTGCGGTTGCAGAAGATTTTGCTGTGTAGTGTGCGAAATATGTTATAGGAAGCTGCACGATTCCCTTCCGGGAACTCGAGATATAAGAGCCGTGAACTCGGACATGATGATAGGAGAAATTTGCATAGCTTTCCTGTAAAACAAACTAAAGCATTTGATCAACGTGAGCGTAATAAACCTAACTATTATTATATTATTGGAGGTATTGGATTAGTCATAAACTTCAACTAAACAGCATACTCGGATTATATTCACTTGTGGACAAGCTAAAAGGTTTTATTCTAAGACTTTGATGTATGAGTAAAGTTTAAATTTAATTAACAACTTTTGCTAATTAATAAACATGCATTTTTCTTGAATTTATATTTTTTCTATTTTAGTTGTCTTTCCTTTGACATTCCAGTCACTGAATATTTATTTCACTTTTAATAACATTTCAAAGAAAAGTTCGAATGCTCTTCAGAAATATTTAACACATAGACGAGCAACGGGGACCCTTATTTAAGTCTCAGACTAGTGTGTGGTTGTTGTTTTATCTCCCAGTTAAGGCTTAGTTGTTAGTTCTATTTAATTTAAGAAATGTGTTGATAGTTTCTAACTATATACAATTCATATATACATAGATACTTTTAACAGATAGATAATTATAGAGTTCTACCTTAAAACTTACAACGAGATCGTGGGATAAAAGTTAGGTAAGCCTTAAGTTAGGGTTTACTTTTTGGTTTGATTCATCTTCTTGCCTATTAATTACCTTTTGAAACTGTAATTGAAAATTCAATTTCTTTTAAACTGGCCATAATTACATTCCAATGTTATTTTTTAATATCTCGATAATTAATCATACTGAAATATCCTAATATTAAATATCAGCAAATTAAATACAGTTCAGTATTATATATATTTTTTTATAGCTTATATTGAATTAACAAGCTGTTGGCAAAGTAAACTGAGATATATATAAATAAAAAATAAAATGCAATCAATGAAATTCAGATTATAAATTTCTTTTCTAAGAAACAAATAACGGTAATCAACTTGCTTGTCGACATTAAATGGCATTCGTAAACATTAAAACAATAATTAGCGTATTTGCTAGTTACTCAATTCTTTTAACATATATCTATGTATATTTCTCACCGCTATTCTTATATATTATTTGAACATCTTTATATGAAAATATGTATCATTTACAATAAGTACAGTAAGTAATTCACAAGTTTTCGCAAAAATAATTTTTAAGGAACACTAAATATTAAATTCTTAAAGAAAAACATCATAAAAAACATATTTTCATTCATATGGAGTTGAAACTGGAATATCAGGAAGCGTTTAGAAGAGTAGAAGTATAAATTCTATCAAGCAATAAGAAGAAAAAAAGAGAGATAAATTTAAAATTTAAACTCTTAACATTTAAACCTTAACACTTAATCAGTTAATTTGCCAATTGCACTTTCTACTGTTTATTCACAAAATTTGTATTTTGTGTTACAGAAAGTGAAAATGAATAAAGCCAAAATGAATATTTTGTACGGCTTGGTGATTATCCTGGCATTAGTTTCTATTGCTGACCTGAGCAACAGCACTCGCAGCTTTACTGTGGACTACGAGAATGATCGGTTTCTGAAGGATGGGGAGCCGTTTCGCTTTATATCCGGCTCCTTTCACTATTTCCGGGCTCATCCCGACACCTGGTCGCGACACCTGAGAACAATGCGTGCAGCTGGACTGAATGCAGTTACAACGTATGTTTTGGAATGCAGATTAATTTCATACATTTATATAACATTATGATTTTATATATGTAAAGCTATGTGGAATGGTCTCTGCACAATCCGCGCGACGGCGTCTACGTTTGGACTGGCATCGCAGATCTGGAGCGTTTTATACGGCTGGCCGTAGACGAGGACTTGTTGGTGATCCTTCGTCCCGGACCCTACATCTGTGCGGAGCGCGATATGGGCGGCTTTCCTTACTGGCTGCTCACCAAGTTCCCCGGCATTCAGCTTCGCACAGCCGATATAAGTAAGTCCTCCAGAAGATGGTATCATCTTATCTATACTAACTGAATACATTGAATACTTTGAAGACTACCTGAGTGAGGTGCGCATATGGTACAATCAGCTAATGGCTCGCATTGTTCCTTATCTGTATGGAAACGGAGGACCCATTATCATGGTGCAGGTAGAGAACGAGTACGGATCCTACTTTGCCTGCGACCTAAATTACCGCAACTGGCTGCGCGATGAGACCCAAAGCCATGTTAAGGACAATGCGGTCCTGTTTACCAACGATGGCCCCTCCGTTCTGCGCTGTGGCAAGATCCAAGGCGTTTTAGCCACTATGGACTTTGGAGCAACGTCAAATCTGAAGGACATTTGGGCCAAGCTGCGACGCTATCAGCCTACAGGTCCACTAGTGAATGCTGAGTACTATCCGGGATGGCTGACACACTGGACAGAGCCAATGGCCAATGTGAGCACTGCCTCAATAACGGGAACTTTCGTGTGAGTGTGAAAACTAATGTCGTATTGGTTAGGTTTGTAAATGAGAAAGGGTTCAAGAATTCAGGAGAGTATTTCAAAACGGAACTGATTAATAAGAGAGGAATACAAATATATTTGAATATAACGGGTATATATATAATCACCAATTTTCTTAAATGAATTACTATATTCATAACATCATATGTATGTTTAAAATTAAATTATGAAATAGAAGAAGACGTGAACAAATCCTGAGTTTCAGAGTGTGTGAAAACTAAACGACACAAACAGAAAGTCGGGATTTGGTTCGAATCTCTTATCGAAATACCAACGAAACACCAAGTACAGTCCAGATATGATAGTATTATGTTATTTTATAGCACGTTCTCTCATTAGTATAATTTTTTCTATATAAAATAAACTATTGGCCTAAATGTCTCTCTCTTAACTTTTTAGTGATATGCTGGATAGTGGAGCCAGCGTCAACTTTTACATGTTCTATGGTGGAACCAACTTCGGTTTTACGGCAGGCGCCAATGACAACGGCCCCGGCAACTATATAGCAGACATAACCAGCTATGATTACGATGCGCCTATGACGGAAGCGGGCGATCCCACACCCAAGTACATGGCACTGCGTCAGATTATTGGAAGGTATTTGCCGCTGCCGGATGTGCCA
Source organism: Drosophila pseudotalamancana (assembly GCA_037075185.1). NCBI lineage: Eukaryota > Metazoa > Arthropoda > Insecta > Diptera > Drosophilidae > Drosophila > Drosophila pseudotalamancana. The sequence goes on from JBAMCK010000645.1 coordinate 66,446, forward strand.
GTACCAAAGCCGGTGCCGAAGCGGGCTTACGGTGCAATCAGGCTGCTCAGCTGTTGTACGCTGTTCTCCGATGAGGGCCGGGAGACTCTGAGCACGGGCATTGTGCGCTCTGCGAAGCCAAAGACCTTCGAGGCATTGAATCAATATTCTGGCTTGGTGCTGTATGAAACTTGGTTACCCGCGCACTTCAAGCGGGATCCGAGTTTGCTCCACGTGCGTGGACTGGCGGACCGAGGCTATGTCTACGTCGACAACGAATTTGTGGGCATACTGGCCCGTGAGGCACCGATCTTCGATTTGCCAATGAGTGCCAGTTCGGGCAGACACCTGCAGATTTTGGTGGAGAATCAGGGACGCCTCAACTACGGCCGGCAGCTGAACGATTTCAAGGGACTCACGAAGGACGTGCGCCTGGATAAGCAGATATTAACCAACTGGAATATGACCAAGTTTCCACTGGAATCCGTCGATAGCTTGGAGACACTCATTACCCAGTCTACTGCAGCCGCGCAGGTGGGCTTTCACGAGATCAGAAAACCCGCAACGGTTCTACGCAATGGACCCGCCATCTACTACGGCACTTTCACCATCGACAACGCTAATGATGTGGCGGACACATATCTGGATATGTCCGGCTGGGGCAAGGGCATTGTCTTTCTGAACGGCGAGAATCTGGGTCGCTACTGGCCTGTGGTTGGGCCGCAGGTAACACTATATGCGCCAGCCCCAATACTTAAAGTGGGGAAGAACAGTTTGATCCTGGTGGAATACCAACAGGCGCCCATTATTATGGAAGTACAGTTTCGCGATACGCCCATTCTTAATAGCAGATCTTAAAATAAACTTACCCCTTCCTATCGCATCATATATCATGTAAATTGTTCTAAATTAAGTTTTTTGTAAGGCATTAAAATCTGGTGATGGATCCCTTATCCCTTTGTAAGCCCGTCGCTAAAAGACTCATTAGCAAGCGCACTCGCAGCCCACAAACAACCATCCTGCGGCACGCATGTGACCTTTACGAGACTGCCACCTTCCCAAATTAATCCCAAATGATTGAAGTCCACGACGGCTCGTCACTGAAAGTCTCAGCTCTACGTCTTGGCTCGTTGGTTCCACTGAATCAAGTTCAAGCATGAGGCAAATATTCTTGTACATATGTTTGGCCTTCTTTTGAAATGATGCCAAATCCGCGGATTAAGTATACTATGAAGGAGTCATTAAATGGAAAGCGCAATGAAGCAATATATATTTTTTTTTTACTTGTCGGTTAGCTTTGTAGTTTTTAGCATAAAGTTTCCATAGTACAAAATCTTGGATAGTTGAGTGTATAGAGTTTGCTAAACAAGATAACGACGAATATGGATGAATCCAAGAGACAGATTTCTGACTTTCTTTAAATAATGCATCATTTAGAATTTCTTAGGCTTATATTCTTAATGACTCATTTCCAAAACTTTAAATATTTAATTTATGTTTTTTAAATTAATTTGAAATAATTTATCAAAAATCGATCTGATATTCAATCTACAAAATAAGGTAAAATGTTGTTGTCAGATGTTTTCAAAAAATATTATATTTGTTATTAATAATTGATATTATATACCCTGAACTCATTAAAAATGGCTTATCAGGCTATAATGTTCTTGTAAAAATCTGTGTAACAGACAGGAGGAGGCGTAGCACACCCCATAAAGTATATTTATTCTTGATCTGCATCAACAGCTTAGTCAAATTTAACCCCGTTTCGTCTGTCGAATGTATGATCGCGTCAAAGCCGGAAACTAGTCTTGAAATATTATTCGTAGGTTCTTTTATAGCACGCGTATCGAGTTTGTTTTCGATTATCGATAACTCTTTCTTTTTGCTTGTTATCATATATGATAAAATTACTGTTTCGAGTATATTTCCAACATATTAAGAGATAGAGGCATCAAATAGAATGAGAGATGACCAGAAACGGCTCCCTACTTGGCTTTAATGTTTTATAGCACTGCTTAAATTATTGTTGTTTTCATGTTTAGGTTAATTAGAGCGCGTTCAGGTCTACGACTGCACACACAGGACTAACCGTTAGACACACGTTTTTTAAAGCATCTTTCAGGCGCAGCTGCAACTCGAGTACTCACATACATGTATGTGTACAGTGTACACAGCCCTTGGAGGTGTGTAAGAGTGCTGTGCACATACATCTTTCCTGTGCTACACATGTATGTATTTATGTACTAATTGCGACTGTCCAAGTTGACGTAAAACAAGTGAAGGCCCAGAGGCACATTTAAAGCGCCGTCACATTTTTTTTTTTAGTTTTACAGCAATTTTCAGACTGTTGTCCCCGAATGGAATTCGAATTGCGTGTATCATACAACTACGCCGGATGCGAGTGGCTTAAGCTGTGTCCAGACCGCCATTGAAGTGGATTTTTATTAGCTTTCGCCGCCGGCAGACGTTCAGATGTCAAGCTCCTTACTATGTGAAAGGTTCAAATGCATAAGATATGAGCGAATAATTTATAAGAAATATCTCAAATTATTGTAAATCCAGCTGACATAATTTAATTCTGAAATAAAATCTGGTCTTTTTCAATACTGCCTTTAAGCTGTGCAAGTTGACATAAAAGAAGGTAAGCCCCAAAGGCTGTTCTCAGTTTTTACAGCGTGTGGCAATCGACTACGCCGGATGCTCCGGCTGATTAGCCGCCGGCTAACGTTCAAATGTCAAGCATCGACTATTAATAGGTTCAAATGCATTTCAGTTTGATACGAGCGAATAGTTCCTTAATTATTCTTAGACATAATTCAATAAGCAGGTCTAACAAAAATATTAGAGCAGTGAAAAACGCCTTTGAAGAAAACAATTTTGGTTTACAACAAAAGTATATATAAATAGGCATACATTTAACAAAATGTATGTAAATTAAATATGTATATACATATATGTTTGCGTGTGTTTAGGCCAATCCGACGGCAGATAATGAAAAAATGTAGACTGAATATAAATTTGGTATAAAAAAATTGCTGGTTGCCAGGGTCATTGTTTTGTGGTTATTTGTTTTGCCAGTTATTATAATTGGTTATTAATATATATTTAAACAAATAATAAGATGAACACATAAAATACATATTTTTATAAAAAATACATTTACGTAATTGAAATGCAAAGTCGAATTAATTGCATTCTGCGTCCTTATCAAAAAGTTTTCTTTGTTCATTTGCAATGATTAGAATTCGCACATCGAATTTCTATACGAAAATCACATCCTTTAGCAAAACTTATATTTAATTCGTATCTTAGCCTAATGGGATGCAATCGTGCAAAACCGACTTATTTCCAATTGAACTACAGAATTGGTTGTAGTCGAGCTGGAAGACCCTTATAATTTACTTAACTCTTGAAAGCGAACTTTTTGTTGTTCTTAACTTAATTGGATACGGAAGCTGAATATTGGATACAGTTTGTTCCAAAATTGATTGGAAATAAGAACCGAAAGAAACAAATGTTACATTTCCTTTTTACTTCTATAAATTTGTATTTGTCTGTTCATAATTAATTTGTTAATACTAATACTGGACTTAAAAAGTGAACTGTCACAAAACAATCAAGCAAGCAGCTTTTTAATATTTAGTTGTTAATATTTCATTTTCGCTATAGCTTAACATTTTATAATTCAAACGCACATACAATTTACTATTTTAAAATGTAGTTTATACAATTTTTGTCGTATTTTTGATTAAAATTTACTGTCCACTTACAATTGCGAAAATTTTAAATTTGATTTGTTTCTCTTACGGTTGTTCGACAGCTCTTTGTGAGCAATAATTCTTTCGAGAACTGTTATTTTGATGGTGCACGCCGAACGAACACACCGAGAAGTATGCAACAACTGAGCGACAGATCAAAGCGGCAATGGACTTTATAAATGCTCGTCGCTGGCCACCAGCGAAGAACACAAGTACAACCACAACTACACACACGGCTGGGTACGCTTCGTTGAGCACACGCACGTACAAAACGAACAGGAAACGGCATGCACGAAGCAGCTCGCGAAGGGTTCGGCTCTCGCCTTCTGCGTTCATTTGTTCGTGCATATCAACAATTGGTCGAATAGAAATACAAATGTGTCTGTGTTTTGAACAGTGTGGGTTGGCTGGGGAGTCGTTTATATATGTGAGTATGTTGGTGTTGGGCTGCTCTTATGTGGGCCCCACTTTGTTGCTGGAAAAAAAGGAACAGGAATAACGGATGCATACTTTCAGGTCGCGGCGCGCAATTGAATTGAACGGAAATTTTGTTTGCATATGTGAATAAAACATTAAACAAGAAAAAATCCTTCATCCTTCATATGCGAAAAATTTATGCAACGGTGCAGAATTTGCCGTATGAAATTAATTTTAACAACTTGGCCCGCTATTGTTTTAAATATATAATTATTTTAAAATTGCTCAGCAGCAAAACCGCATATTTGCATTTAGCACTGTTTGTGGCCATTATTTGCACATTACAAATTTCGAATGCCGTTGTTAATGCAAATAATGACTGTCCATTTATAATTAACATTAAAATTAATACTTTATGTTAATTTTTGATAGTTTGGCAATGTTTATGACTTTTGTGACTACGTCATGCTGTCAGAGCGTAGGGAGGGGAAATAACCCCAAATATAGGATTCGTGCTTCCTTTCGGCGAGAATCGCATTTAAATGTCGGGCGGCACTTGAAGCGAGGCCAGCTTGGAGAGCATCACCACCAAGACCTAGACCGAACAACCAGAAGCCAAGATAATAACAAACCACGTGCCACTCGTAAAGGCCAAGTATATGCAAACACGAGCGCCCACATCCGACATCCCTACATCCCTACATCCCTTGCTTATAGCCGACAGGCAAGCGTTTATTACTGTACCCTATGCAGCAACAAAATATTAAAACAAGCGTTTTAAATGCAAATGTAAATGCAGACAACTAAATAGTGGACTCCTCAGCTTCCAAATCATCGTATTTTAGCTGCGACTGTGCCAAATCTGCATAAAGGATCCTTTTGGAGCTTTCTTCAAGCAAAGATATCTAGCAGTCGAGCATATCTGAATGCTTTAGCGGACTCACTGATTCTTCAGCTTCTGTTAGACAGTGCAACCGACCAATTATTGCGCGTCCTCCATCCATCGCAGCCAACGATTTTCGGAGCCATAAAACTCAATAGTGCATTGCTGCAATTTGCATTTAGATTGGCAGCCACTTCTGTAAATTTAACAGAAGATATTGTGTTATATTCACCAATTCAATTACCAACATTCGGTCAAAATCAGCCCACTCCAATTTGAACTCGTTTGGGCCCTTTAGCAGCGACACAAATATTTACGCTCATCACAGCAAACATAATTAGCATTTAATTAAAATAAAATGGCGCAACGCTTTTATTGATAGAAAACAAATTGCTGATTTGATTATCGAAATCAAATAAAGCAGCCGCAAGCAGTCCGCACCCCACTCTTGGTGTAAATATGCGTGTTTCTATACCTATAGGTGATAACACTAACATGATCAAAACTTTGGTTATAGACCGCTGTATTTTGGGAACATTATACCTCACCCCGGACCGCATATAATTGATAAAGCGTATCAATGCTTTGTGCTATTCTGTAGCGTGTCATTTATCTATAAATGGAATTTGTTCTGTTAATTACATTATGACTCGCAAATGGCACTTATGGCTGAGATAAGCCCAGTGCAAACCACGTAATGCATATGTGGCGCCACCTGTTGTTCAGTCGAGGTTGCGGATGCGTCATTGCGACAGAAGGTGGCTCAAATTCAATTTAAAAGTGCATTATTACAAAAAAGAATCAACGCGTGAGCTATCCAGAAGAACACAAACTACGTAATGGAGGGTTGCAATTAAAGTTTGCTTAATGTGAAAAAGAGTCTTTTCTTCTATAGACTCCCTTAACAAAAACTTTTTATAACAAATAATAAATACTTTTATTTTTAAGATGCTGTAAAAGAGGCGTTGTCAAATACCCAATTATTGGCATTTCCTGTCTTTATCTAAAACACACAGAGTTACCCTCTTACAACGAAAAATTGGAGTTTTTGCTTGTTTCTGTATTTGCTGTCCGTATATTGTTAAGCAAACAAATCGAACTTTTCGCGCATATGGAACACGAAAATTGATTGACGTGATGCTCAATAAATAAGATTTATCCGTTTTTAAAATTGACACAACAATAACACAAAAAATCTACAACAAAAAGTGGACTTTATATGTATATATTGAATTGCATTGTTGAGTTACGATAATAAATGTTTTACAATTTAATGAGTATTGTAAGCTAGGAATAAATTACAAACTAACAAACATATACAACTGGAATGTAATTCACTTAACGATCCTGAAAGGCGCATGAACAATTTTAAAAATAAAGTGATGCTCTACGCACCACTAAAGCTTAGCACACAGATAAATATATATGTATATACATATATTGTTTATATATATAGATATGTATATATATATATGTATATATATATATATATATATATGTATATATGTATATATATGCATAGGACTATTGTAATATAATTGCATAAATTAACTATTCAAATAACTACGTGAGATTTTTTGGCTAGGCAAGCTAATCAATGCGTATTACACCAGCACCAACTCCACCGCTGTGCGCGCACATTGGAGGCATGAAGGTCCACTTATCTGTCTCCGGATCGTAGACTTCGACGGTGGACAAGTTTGTTTCGCCATCGTAGCCTCCAATGGCCCACAGCTTTCCCATATTGGCAGCCAGCGCAACGCGAGATCTTTTACAGTTCATAGGTGTAACCAGTTTCCAAGTATCAGTTATAGGATCGTAGCATTCCACGGAACGCAGAAACGAGTTACCACAGTACCCCCCACACACATAGATCTTTCCATTAAGCGTGGCTACGCCCAAACGACAGCGTCGGTTCAGCATGGGTGACATTTTGATCCAGACATCTTCGTTTTGATCATAGCGCTCCACAGAGTCGAAAATTGACAAGCCATCATGGCCACCTAGCGCATAGACATAACCATTCAATTGAGTGACTCCGCCAGCTGAACGATATTTCATCATTTGTGCCACCTGAGAAGATACCATATTATTAAGTAATACGTTATTATAAGTATACAACGCAACACACCGTTTTCCACGTATTGATTTTGGGATAATAAACCTCGACAGTGTTAAGTGAAGTAACGCCATCATATCCACCACAAACATAAATGCAATCATCCAAAGCAGCTACCCCTACGGCGCTACGTTTGCACAGCATGGCACAGCCTTGAGACCATTTGTTTTTCCTCGGATCATAGACTTCCACTGTCGAAAGCCGCTCAGTGCCGTTGAATCCACCAAATGCATACAATTTACCGTCCAAAACAGCCACACCTACTCTTGATCTGTTAATAAACATTACAAATAACAACTTCATTTAAATTTAGATCTATGAAACTTTCAACGTACCGCATCATTGACATTTGTTCGCCCATTTTCCATTTTTTTGTGACCGGATCGTAAATTTCTACAGTGCTAACGGATTCACCGGTACTGGCCAGACCACCGACTGCGTAAATTTGGCCTGTGAAGAACTCGCCGCATCGTTGACGAGTACGAAAACTCTGAAGCAATCCGCGACGTTCGGGCATCAAATGGAAGTCTTTTGCCTCATCCAACAGATCACGGCATTGATGCGACGAACGTATTAGTTCCTCGCGAGCCACACGATCCGCCAGAAATTGGGGAGAAAGCAGCGGTAGACGCACAGCGGCTAGTACTTGAGGAAACAGCTCCGAGCGCTTTTCTTCGGCGTATTTAACCCAACGCATACAAGCCTCAAATATCACCTCTTCGTTGCGCACATTTAGCTCATCACGTCGCATTAATTCCAGCAGCTGTTCGCAGTCCAGTGTTAGGAACTCTTCAGATTGGGATACCTTGCCAAAGTTTTGATCAATATACTTATCTGCAGCATCTGTCAAATGGCGACAGATCATCGAGTCCCCAAATGTGCGTATGCCCAGCACATTGTGCGGATGGAAGCGGGATATGAGAAAAGAAGCACAGGCATCGCGCACATTGGACAGTTGTAGAAATGAAGCTCCAACCATCAGACTTTGCACGTTTTGGTTGTCGATTCGAACCTGGCCGCTGTACACATAGTTAATCAGACTTTCCAGAGCGCTAGGCTCAATCTCCTTCATGGTGATTTCTCTGATGCGACTCTCCGCCATGTTGTTCGTGAACATAGCATAAAAATATGGTACCGTGGCAGCCAGAACAACGCGATGCGCCGAGAACGTTTGGTCTTCAACCTGTGCGTAACGTATGCAATATGCATAAGTACATATGTGTTTATATTTAGAATCTCGTAATAGATAATGATAAAGCGAAGATACGGGGAACGGGAACCCACCTTCAGTGTGACATCACAAAGCTTTCCCAGTCTTCGTATCTCCTTGAACAACGGAAAACTATCACTGAATAGCTGCTCGTGCTTGTATATGAAGGATTGGTCTTCCAGTTGATTATCGCTCAGATCCATATTTATGGTCTTAGGCTCATCTGCCAGCAGCAACAATCAAAAACAAGTCCACTTCCAATAAATACTACCAAAAATACCAAAATAACCAATTGATAGAGATGGGCGGATTACCGATAGTTCAGTCACTGTGAACACTGTGATTAATCGCACAGTTATAAACAAATTAATTAAATGGTGGTTTAACAAGTGTGTATTTTGATAATATATATTATTAACAAAACATTTCAAATGTCAAAAATGATTTTAAAATAAATGTAAACTAATATAATTGATTAAGTTAAAATTTGAACTTAATCAATCCATAAATCTTTGTATTCAATTGGTGATAAAAAAAATGCACAAATTAATTTAATTTTAATATCATTTTGTAAAACCGTACGATAGAAGATCGCTGATTCACAGAAACTTAATATAAATTGCTTTTACTGGGTATATTTCACAGAAAACGCAAATTAATTAATAATATTAAAATCTATAATATAGTTATAGTGAATATAGTTATATAAATATAGTTATAGTGAAATCGCTACAATTTTTAATAGTACTTACCTTTTACGATAAGTTGGACATGACCGTTTAAAGTAACAGCAGATCTGGCCAAGCCTTAATTGCGATATTGGCAAAAGTTATCGTTATCGTTTATTAACTTACCCATCTGACAACTTGTTCAATTTTTATTTGGTACAATTATTTGAAGAGGACAAATACAGATAAAGTCGACACATGCAAGTGTATTTGTTGGATTTTAGGACAGCAGACAGCATTGAACATGGACACGTCAACTAAGGACACGCAGGTACGTTCTAGATCCAAAGCCATCAGCCAGAAAAGTGAGCAACGAAAGCAAAACAATGACGTTTCAACTACATAAATATATACTTGTTTATGTGTGTATTTTTGCATGTTTGCAGAAGAATCCAATCGAAGCGCTGAGCAAAGATGAACTCATCAGTAAATACAAGGGACTACTTGGCATTGCCAAAAAGGCAAAACAAGCAAAAGATGGTAATTAACACTGTATACATTTATTCGACGTGTTCTATGTTTTTCTTATCTCATGATTAGAGCTCACAGAAGAAAATCGACAGCTGAAGGAGGCATTGGCAAAAGCAATTGGAAAACAGAAGAATGTCCCAGCGATGCAGGAGATGCTGCAAGATTTTACTGATAAGAACCTTATATTAACTGAGCAGCTAAGCGCACTACAACTAAGGAGCAAAGCTGATAGCGATCGATTGCATCAATTTGAAATTGAAAACGAGAGTCTAAAACGTCAGCTAGGACGCCTGAGTGATGAAAATGATGATCTACTTGCTGACATCGAACGTATGGAGAAAGCTATGCAGCAGGTTAACTTACTTGGCAGCGAACAGCGTAAGAATCTTGAGCTTCTTGAGGTGGACATTGCGAAGATTAAAGAGGCAGACACGCAAAACGACATACTAAGAGAGCAGGCTAGCAGTGCTGCAGAAGAGATAAAACAACGTTGCGCTGAACTTGATGAGCTTCAGCAAAAGTATGAGTCGGTCAAGCAGATAAACTCAGAGCAGCGTAAGAAGTTTAATATGCTGAAGGATAGGTTCATTGATGTTCATCGGAAGCTTAAGAACCTAAAGGAGTGCAAGTGTGTTTTACTCGAAACACAGCACGAATACGCAGCGTCCGTTTCCAAATGGCAGCAGGAGATTATCAAAGCTTCGCAACTACTCTGTGCTAAGATGACGGCATTGCAGCAAGAAAACATACAGTTAAAGGAACGCTTAGAAGCAACAAAACCAGCCACCCAAATCTCAGGACATAAGCGGCTGCTGCAAAAAGTTTATGATCTGGAGCGTTTGTCAAAACTTATAAAGGAGCAACAGAAACAGCAACAACAACAGCTGCCACAGAGTACATTAGACATTGATCGTGTACTTGCAAAAATAAATTGTGCGGAGCATCTTGCCAACATAGTTAAGGGTCATCAGATCTCACAGCAAACTGTGCAGCCTGTTAGTTCTTGTAATGCAGTCTATTTGACTTCGAAACTAAATCAGCTGCAACGGTTAGCCCAGGTGTTGCAAGACGAGCGAAGCCATCAGGAACGCACAGTTAAATTAATGGAGCAGCAACACGAGTGCGAGATTGCGAAATTAAAAACGAACTATGTGGAGCTGCGACAGCATAATGAAGATTTGCAAACCCGATATCAATTGAAGGAGCACGAACATGCCGAGTTGCTGGCCGAGATGCGTGAGCTTAACGAGGCGTTAAAGGTTCGTGGTGATGTTATTTCACGCATGCAGGAGCAGTATGACAAGTGTCGTAAGGAGGTGCAAACTGTAACAGAAAATCTAACTGAAAAGTCAAAGCAACTGGGGCAACTGCAGAGCAGAATTGAGGAATTGGAGCAGCATGATCAAGTTAATGGGGACGCACAGAGCGATGTGCTGTCTACCTCTACGATTTCACGAGCTGAAGAGTTAAATCGGTTACGCGAAGTTGACGACGGCTACGAGGAGAAATACAATAAGCTTCGATCATTGGCAGCCAAGTTAAAAAAAAAACTACAAGAACAGACACAACAAATAAGAAATATGGAAGAAGCAGGTGCAGCAAAACTAGAGGCTGAAGTGGAATCGATTAAATCAGCACAGGCACAGCTTCAACAAGATTTAAATGCAGCGCGCGCTGAGAATCAAAAGCTGAAATCCAAGGACAAGCCAAAGAGTTCGAATGTATTAAACCTCGAAATTGAGGCCGCCGAAAAATCGCTTACTGAAGTGAGTGCAAAACTTATGGCTAAGACCACAGATCTGGAAGCGATTCGAGAAACACTAGTTAGTAAGGAAAACACCATTACTCAGCTTCGGCAGGAGATAAATATATTAGAGCAGTCACAAAATGGAGAAGCAGCACATAGCAAGCAACTCAAGCAAGAAATTGATCGTTTGCAAGCGCAACTTAAGGACGCTGTACATGGCCGACAGGAGGCACTATCTGGGAAAAAGGAACTTGAGCGGAGTATAGAGCAACAAAAATTGCAGGTAGATGAAATACAACTTCAGCTAGCCGAAAACACACAGCAATACGAGGCAAAGCTCAAGCATTCGCAGGAGCTGCTGGCGAACAGCGCACAACAGCTGGAAATGCGGCAAGATGTTCTAACCCAACTGGATGCGGCCTTACGACAAGCCGAGCGCGCCAAAGAGCAGATTCAATCCGAGTACTCCGAGTACAAGCTCAAGGCACAGGCCGTGTTGCGCAAGCAACAAAATCGTGATTCGGATAAGGAACACCTTCTGGAGGAAGAATTGGCAACGATGCGAGCTAATGAGCTGAAACTAAGTGCTAGCAAGGATGAGAGCGCTTTCCGAATCACTAAGCTAGAGTTACAGCTAGAGGATCTACAGCGGGACAACCTACAAGCGATGCAACGTAACCAAGAGCTTTCAGCGTTGGTCAATGAGCTTAGGGATCAAAATGACACCCTTACACAGGACAATCAGCGACAGTTACAGCAGCAGCAACAACAGCTGCAGCAACATCGACTGCAAATCGAGCACATGGACGATGTACATCAAATGCGTGTTGCGCAGCTTGAGCAGCAGATCGAACAGTTTGAGAAAACTAGCACTGCCAATGCGATTTGCTCACATGCACCAATGGCAACCACCGCAAACGCCGAGTCCACTAGCCCAGAGCAGAGCAAAATTGATTTACTGTTGGATCACGATAGCAATGGTGAAACACTTGCACAGCTGGCAGCACAGCGTAAAATTTCAACCGCTTCACGTCGTTCCCACGATTTTATGCCACTGGATGAGTTACTGAATACGTCTCTAAATGCCTTTAATAGCGACCAGGTCACAACGATTTCTCATTTTGGACGCAGTGCAAGCATACAAGACGATGAGCTGGAGTTCGACGCACGGGGTGATACTCAAGCAGCGCTTTTAGCTACTAAAGATCGCCTGAGCATACAAGAAAGCCGTATCCGCCATCTTACCACCCTACTAGCCGAAAACGAGCAAGATTTGGCTAAACTAACACAAATGAATGATATGTTGAAAGAGGAATTGCGTCGCCAGGAACGCTCTGAAGAACGGGAACAGCACATGCACAACTCAGAATATCTAAAAAACGTTTTTCTGAAGGTAAACAAACAAATATATCTTATACTTGAATATAACTTAATTATTTAAAATACTAACCTTTCTTTCAATACAGTTTATTACTTTAACCAATTCTGATGAGCGACAACGGTTGGTCCCGGTTCTCAATACAATTCTCCGATTAAGTCGCAATGAAGTTGATATGCTAAATTGTGTGGCTAAAGGACAGAAAGGTATTACAATAGATTTGTTTTTCGTATGTTGCCTCATAAATATTTCTCACTTAGTTTCAAATGATGGTAACAATCGCAGCTGGACTGGTTTTCTAAGTGCGTGGAGCGGAGGTGGTAACACTACCAACAATAATAATTAACTGTTTATTCATCAATTCGGTTTTATTGGTATTATACTTACTTCTTAAGGAAGATGCAACAGCCCCTATTGGCCAGTTATTCTGTATGTGTACTATATCTTGTAAATCTTGTATATGGTTATTGTCACCAAAATTGTATTTATGTATATTCTTTTCAATTCTGTGAACTTCAGACTTAGTACTGTCCTTTATAAATATATAAATATACATGTAACATAGAGCGCCCTATACAGTTCTCTATAAGCAATATACATATGTATAGAACATATAAATAATATGTTATTTCCGTTTACTTATGAGCGACATTAAAATGTCACAATGAGAATAATATTTATAACAACAGTAGGTTTATTTTGTTATGCAAATTGCAAATTTGTAGATTGTTTAATTTCAAATTCTATTACCATTAAGATCAGACTATAACATCAATGCTTGCGTTTTGTGTGTATGTATAAACTTAAAAATCAATTATGTATATTGTATGTATATCTATAGACTGTATAAATACAAGCTGAAATTGGCTAAAACTAAACGAAGTTTATGCATACATTTATACCTATTAATCGTATAAATCAAACACAAAGATTATACAATGGATGTAACTAAACAAAAAGTCAAAATCAGCAGAGAAATCAAAAATCACATTTCGCACGTCGCAGTCACGACGGCGACAAGGCTAAAAACAAAATATACTATTGCCTAAATACTCGTACTAATCAGTTTTGTGACAGCCGTGTGGTATTATTGCCACACCCCTGCATAGTTTCCCACTAATGTGGCAGGAAGTGGACCGCCCGCCGCAAATAATCGCATCCTCGTGCTGTCATAGCAGTGTGTGTAAATCGCAGGCACATATTTTACCTGCTGAAACCCGTCCATTTCATCCTCCGGATACTAAAAATGTTATGCAATTGAATATGATATAAGTGTAATGCAACTGAACACTTACCACAATGCCCTTGCTGCATTTAAGAGCCACTGTACGCGAAGCGTTTACGCTACTTTCTAAATACTTTCCAGCCCGTATGTCGTAGAAGAGCAACATACCCAGGCCGGTGCCCACCGTTAAAAGATTTCCCTCAAATGAAGTGGCACGTATGCCACAACCGCTGTACCGGGATGTTATCTTTTTGATTGTCTGCAACGTACGTGCATCTAACAAAATTGTGTAGGAACGACACCCGACAGCGTAGAGTCCATCGCTGTGATACGCAATGCTCACATTGTCCTGGCAGTTGGGAAGCTTCCGTGAAAGTGTTTGCTTAAAGGTTTCAGCATTAAAAATGTGTATGTAGCCATTTAACGATAATGCAGCGATTTCCTTGAACTCCTTATTGAAGCACAGCGAACGTATCTACAAATACAAAAGTTAAATATTGAGCGTTACAATTTCTATTCGTATAGAATAATAACTTACTCGCTGTGCGGTGCGCACTTCCTTTACGCTTAGCGGATGTATAGTGGCAAATGTGGGACAAGATTCTTCACCGCCGTCCGGAAAGTCCATATGATCTTCGTTGATGCGCCACAGGGCCATGCGGGAATCTTTAGAGCCCGAGACGAGAAACTGATCATCCAGCCAGCACATGCCCATTATCAAGTCCCGATGCCCATTTTCACCCACACACACCGGATCCAATGTGGGCAACCGGTAAACAGCAATATCAGAGGAATTACGTGCACCCGTGGCTAAAAATGAGCGACTGGGTGACAGTTCAATTGCATGCAGTCCGCCTTGGATCTCCGGATGATTAGCACGGGTATTGGAAAGGGTTGGAATGGCGTCAACACGACGCATGTTTACATCATAGACGAGCAGCTTATTGCACTTGGTGCCAAACACCACCTGACGATTGCTCAGCCATTTGGAGCAAAATACCTTGTTAATGTAACCTAAACTGATTTGCGTCTCGCGCAGCATGTCATGGGTGAGAACATAGCGACTGGTGTATTCTGCGTTGACGCTGCGTCGCTGTAAAATTCAAACGTACAATTATCACTGGAAGATATCACTTCGATTTTTGACTCACATCTCGTAGTGAGTTCTCTCTGCTCCGCAGATAATCACACAAATTATAGGACGTGTTGAGAACCTCGTCCTGTTGTTGTGGCGTCTCCTCATCGCTGCCAGAATCCTCATAAGTAACGAAATCGTCTGGTTTGTCTGGCTTCCGCCTTCGTTCTTGTCGCATAGCCCTTTGCTTCGCACGGCGCTCATCCAGACGCAAATTCACATGACAGGATGGGTATGTGCCCACAATGCTATCTCGTATGGTTTTTACCATGCCGTTGAACATTTTTACGGCGGTCTATTTGTTTCTATTACCTATATTTTTTAAAATTATTTTTAGTAACTATTCTCCATTGTCCAAACAAAAATGGTGGTGCGCGACTATCGATTGTGTTTAGCGATTTGCCAGCGATAGCAATAGTTCCGATATGTGATTACTGAACTAAATGTATTCAGATACTCTAGCTTAATATAAAATCGTTCATTATGAAGGGATGACACGTACTAAGTTTGTGAACAATATACGTAGTATGCGATAGTTACTCAGACCAAGTACCATTTATTTCATCTCATAATGTTTTTAGTTATTTTGTACACTTTTTAATTGGTCAATGTCAATTCACTACCATTATGTCACTTAAGATTCACATCGCTCACATCTGTATTTTCATTTCTGCATCCCTGGTAGAACAATGAACTGCTTCATCTTTTGTTGTTCGATCAGTACATTTTTGTTTCCGTGCATCATATACATAAACCTTTACCGCGAGAGATATTACTTTAAACAAAATTTGTTATTTCGACCACACAATGAATTATCAAGGAAAGCGGGTTATCCGCCAAAATTCCGTGTCGATTCCGGCTAGTGATGTAGGCGGAATTGCTTCGCCTATTATGGCTACGACACCTTCTGCGCCCAGCACACCGCAGCTGCAGAATCTTGAGGACAACAAGCCAATGCAAGTGCATCGTCAGGTTATACTGGTGCAGGGCGGAAATGTGCCGCAAGCGCAGCACCAGCAGCTACAAACAGTGAGCACCACGGCTGCTAACCAAAATCAAAATCAAAATCAAAATGCGAACATGGTCACTATACAAATTCCAGACGATGCGCCCGTGTCGTTGCTCACTGAGATTGCGGACATAATGCGGAGCTTCGGGGACAGCGATCAGCCACGAACTGCCAGCGTTAAGCTGGTGGAACAGATACTGCAGCAGCAACTACGTGGGATATTCAACGAAGCCTCTTTGGTTGCCATGCGCCGCAAACAGAATCCCTGCCCCTCGCAGGCTGACTTTGAGTTCCTCATGCGAAACCATCCGGTGAAGATAGCGAGAATGCGAAAGCATTTAAAAGACATGCGTATATTGAAACGTTTTCTGAGCATACGCACTGGTAGGCCGCAGGACTTTATGGACGATCTCGAGAAGCCGGAGGAAGACGAAGAGCTGGCTATTGAGGTGCAGGAGCTTCATGATGAAGACCGGATGCGTCGTCTGTTTCGCGCCGATCGTATTTCACAAATACTCACGGGTCAGCAGTATCTCGAGTTCAACGAAGCCAGGAAGACTTCGTTCTACTGCCGACACGGTGAAAAGATAAAAAATAAGTTTAGACGATTTCTTGACTTACCCGCCGATTTGCGTATACCGACGCCCACGATGAACATTTTGGCCTATTTGGCGCACGAGACTATTGCTGCTATTGTGGACTACTCGATACTGACCAGGTTGAACTCGGATAACCGCGCAACGGAGCCATATAGCCGCGTCACCTCTGCTGGAGGCAGTCCAGCCATGATGCATGTGTGTCCAGAGGTAACACAGGGTCGTGGGATGGAGGTGGTCAAACCCATAAGTGTGCAGGAAATACACGAAGCTATGCGAAGATTTCGACAAATGAGTAATCGTAAAATTGGACGATATCGCAACTCCTGCGACATAGACTTCAGGCGCAGCTTTCTGGCCATTTAAATATAAGTAGATAGAAAATACAATAAAAATAAATCAATGTTTTTTGCGAATTGCACTTAATAGTTTAATATTATTAAGGTAACTAACATAGCCGGATTCGAAATTCAGAACCAACAGATGTAAAGATCTTAAATGTTAATGTTGTTGTTAACGTATCACTAGACATTCTTAGAAAACATTCCTATGCATCTTGTCTCTCGAATAGAAGAAAGTAGTTCTGACTGCGCTTCATTATGAAGTCAAGAAGGTGAAGAACGCGGTCAGCACAGAATGTTGAAAGTGAAACGATTTGAAAATTTAGTAAACAGCAAAACTGCATGGTGGTCAGGGTATCTCCTAGTCGAGTTTTCTTACTTGTTTTACATAAATTTTACAATGTAAAAAGAGAATATAATATTACTTTAATTTCTTTTAATTTGCTTTATGAATGATATTTCATTATTT
This sequence comes from Drosophila pseudotalamancana, assembly GCA_037075185.1. Taxonomy (NCBI): domain Eukaryota; kingdom Metazoa; phylum Arthropoda; class Insecta; order Diptera; family Drosophilidae; genus Drosophila; species Drosophila pseudotalamancana. The sequence continues at coordinate 83,914 of JBAMCK010000645.1, forward strand.
AAGTTCACTTAATTAGGTGACAAACACTGTAAATAAGCTCGTCCGGAGCATTAATTATATTAATAAACAAACATAGTCGTGTTCGCATTTCAACATTCGCCCATATCAAGTATGATTAGAAAGCTTAAAATACATTTGCTTGTTAATGTTTTGTTGTGCGCTCTTTAAAAGCTTTAACTTTTTAGCTATCTTCTCTCTTGAATTGAAGCTTTTACATTTAGTTTCATTGTTTGATCAAAACGAAAAGCTAGTTTAATTTTGGAAACAAGTGGGGGTATATCGCTGCCGGTGAAATGTTTGCAGTACGCAATTATCAGTTCATTAATCAGACAAACAAAGCGAAACATGCTCTATCTGCATATATGACTGTAGAGCAAGTAAGTGGGGATTAATTTTCGTAGATTAACATGTATAAAATGGGATTCTTGCAGCGCTGTCAAACTACTGCAGCCGCAGTTAAAGACCAAAACGATGTTCGCAATGGTACGGAATGGCAACAAGCACGTCCTTATAAAGAAATACCGTATACCAATCCGCTGACCTTAACCTTCAACATGGCATTTCCCGGGGGGAAATATAAAAACATGGACTTGTCACAATTGGTGCTTGCTATGCGCAAGGACTACGGTGATTTTTATCGCATGCCTGCAATTTTTGGGAGCGATCCCATTTTGACTACACACAATCCAAAGGACTTTGAAGTTGTCTATCGGAATGAGGGAATTTGGCCCCATAGACCAGGCAGCGATACATTAAAATTTCATAGAGAGAAGTATCGCAGAGATTTTTTTGAAGGGGTCGAAGGACTTATTCCTACTCAAGGTAAGACATGGGGAGATTTTCGCAGTATTGTAAATCCTGTCCTAATGCAGCCGAAGAACGTAAGACTGTACTACAAAAAAATGTCACAGGTCAACAGCGAATTTGTTGATCGGTAAGCTCTTCATTTCCATCAAATAATATTAAATAACCAACTTATAAACCAATTGTTTGATAACCTCAGCATTAAAGCCATACGAAATCCCACCACTCTGGAAGTACCCGATAATTTTCTAGAGTATATTAACTACTGGACTTTAGAATCGGTATCAGTAGTCGCATTGGACAAACAGCTCGGTCTCCTTAAGGACTCAAATAGTGATGAGAATGCCAAGCTCCTCTTTAAAAGTTTGGATGAGTTCTTTACTTACGCCGCGGTCTTGGAAGTACAGCCCTCACTTTGGCGATATATCCAAACCCCAATGTTTAAAAAGTTAATGAAGGCTTTCGACAACATTCAGAATGTTACCTTGGCTTACGTGAATGAGGCTATGGACCGATTGAATGCAGAGAAAGAGAGGGGTATAGTTCGCCCGGAAAGAGAACAGAGTGTGCTCGAGAAATTGTTACGGATTGATAAGAAAGTGGCCACAGTCATGGCCATGGACATGCTAATGGCAGGCGTCGATACGGTAAGATCTACATATATTATATTAAACATATTAAAACACATATTGAAAATAATTTGATTAGACTTCAAGCACATTTTCCGCCCTAATGTTGACGCTGGCTACCAACCCGGATAAGCAGGAGAAGTTGCGCGAGGAGGTCATGCGGATTCTGCCCAACAAGAATTCCGAGTTCACAGAAGAATCAATGAAGAATGTGCCTTATCTGCGCGCCTGTCTCAAGGAATCCCAGCGGCTTCACCCGCTTGTGATTGGCCAAGCACGTACAACCAATCGCGACTGTGTTCTGAGTGGTTACAGAGTTCCTGCAGGGACATTTGTATCCATGATTACCGTAGACTCGATGACTAGTGAGGAGTACTTTCCTCGAGCATCCGAGTTTCTGCCAGAACGTTGGATGCGTAATGAGCCGGGGGCAGAGGCCAAGTGTCCAGCAAATTCCTTAAAAATGACAAATCCATTTGTATTCTTGCCCTTCGGCTTCGGTCCCCGCATGTGTGTTGGTAAACGCATTGTGGATATGGAAATCGAACTGGGAATTGCTCGGATTTTAAGAAACTTCAAGGTCGAGTTCAACCATTCAACGGAGAATGCATTCCGCTCGGTTCTTATCAGTAAGCCAAATATACCACTTAAGTTCAAGTTCACGGACCTGAAGAATTAACACTCAAAAAACAATGGACTTCTAATCTAACAATACTGGTATAAAATTAAATTAACAGACAAGAAGTCAATGGAAAAATGATGTCAATGATTTGAAGTATAATTTTTTAATATAATTAAAATACATGCATATGTGTTATACGATATAATTTGTATAAGAATTTTCTTACATATTCATTCCTAGATTCTATTAAAGCCATTTCTTCCTCTTGACTTTAGATAATAATTCATAAAAAATAATACAATCAGTGAAAGCTTTTCAAAATTTTTATTAAATTGCACATACATTCAATCATACATACACACACACACGCATGTAGGTAATTTAAAATATTGTTGTTAGACTCTCCTCGAAAGCTTTTTGTTTGTTTTACTGCTCAGGCTGCGAACAAATAAAAACAACTTAACGAATAAGAAAACTGCAGTCAAATGTGCTCGACTAAGAAATACCCTAAGTCACTAAAAACGGACGCCACTAGCTAGAAAAATTGTACCGCAGAGCAAACATCGCGAGGGTTTAACTTTTTTGTTTATGATCGGATCCTAATAAAATTTTTGGAACATTATTATATTTCTATCTTCAAAATGAGTTAAAGTTAGGCAAAGCCAACTCCGTTTGCCTTTGTTTCAGTTTAGGGGGAGTATATTTTTTCTGTTTTTAAAAGTATATAAATTTCCAAGAAACGATAAAACTTCCATTTTTGGTACTCATCACTCATCATCAATTTATTAAAAATTATTTTTTTTTGTAAATTCAATTATACTTAAAGCAAAACAAAATATTGTGCTAAAAATTATTATCGTAAAATTTAATTAATTGAAGCTCTTTTTATGAAAGAAAAGGTCTGGATTTCACATTATTAACAATACACCATTAAAAATCCAATTAGATCCGTAAGCAGTGTTTTTTGTTTTGCAAGCAGTGTTTTCTTATTTTGCAAGCAGTATGTGTGCATTCTTGTAATTTCGTCTAATTTGGATTCGCGATTTCGATCACGTTGATTTCGAATATCAGCGTAGAGGGTAGGAGGTACGCAAGCAGTACTTAAGATTGGAGTTCGTATTACGAAATCTTATTATTTTTTTTTATAGTTTTAGGGAGAACCCTGCTGAGAAACCTTTCTGTTTATTTTATTTCATTTTATTTTTCTTATTACTAATAGTTATGCATTAGTACATCCTATGCCCCCACGCCCCAAGCTAATTAGTTTATTTAGACAAAACAGAGTAAGTAATATACCAAGTTTAAAGATTCTAGCTTTAAAACTGTGCAAGATATAATTTTTTCCGATTTGCCACGCGTACATATATAACCGTTAGCTTAAAGCGTTTGCATTGTATAGACCTACTTGAATCTCTTCGTTAAAATATTAACACTTTGTATGCTTATGATATCAATAAGTATATAATTATTAAGATTTTGAGTTCATACGGATGGACGGACATCAAAACATAGTCTTAAAGTGTATAGCCTCGCGATGTTCGCTGTGCAATACAATTTTATACGACTTTTATTTTTATTTTTTTTGCTCAGGGAATCTCTTATTTTTTTTTATATTTTAGATCTGCCCTTATTTATACAACAATTAAATTGTATGACAATATTGACGTATTCAGCCACGCACGTTCTCAACTTATTTATTAACACGTTTAATGATTATAATTCTCCAATTCGTGTTAGAACAGCAGCGCTCGGCTTTTTGGTTACAAAAGTCCAGTCAAAATTGAAAATGAAACTTTGTTTGAGTGATTTTTACTGATCAGAAAGAAGAAGATGAAATCAGTTTCATCGATTGAGTAGTACTGAGTGTAAGTTCCAATGAACTTTTGTGTATTCTGACTGCTACTGAAATATGGCTAAGCCATGATCCTAAATATATAACATTCGTGCTGCCTAGTAAGTATATATTATTACCCGATTTGACAAAATATTTTTAACTGTCTATAACACTCGTTTTTTAAACACTTTTTGGAAGCGTTTTGTTTGTTATGTTTGCAACACTCTTTCATAAAATAAAACAATTTATAAAGTTAAGTCGCATGTGACTGAGTAAATACACTGATCATATAACACATACACTGGACACGGATAATAAACCCTTTCACTACTGAAATTGATGTGGAATGTGGAAAAGATCCCGACTTCGTATTTGCGTATTTGCGTATTTGCTATTTATATAAACATATAGGAAAACTATTTATCATCATTTATTTGCATTTATTTGAAACTCAACAATCGACGTTCGATCACACAAAACAGCCCATGTTGATTTTCGATAGTTAGATCCTTGCTTACTCATACCGATTATTTATTATCTTAGGATAAGTTCACATTAGAGAAACAAAAATTACAAACTGATTGATGAGAATAACAATACTTTCCCTACTACAAGAGAATGAATGAACCTGAAAGAGAATATTGATAAGCTAACGAGAAATACATATTCGCTGGCAGGCTTTGTGCTTATGTAAGTGCCTTACTTTTTATACTCCGGACGCCTCCAAAATGGATTAACTGTGTATAATGTTTCTGTGGAAATGTATGTATATATATTCTTGATCAGGATCAACAGCTTAGTTAATCCGTATGTATGAATGCGTCGATCTCAGCAAGCCCAAGTTTTACATGTAGGCTCCACTAAGCAAGTCTAAATCGATCTATAACTCTTTTCGTTTTGTTCTTATTGATTTGCAGTGCATAACTTGTACATCTAAAGTTAAGGATTGAATACTTCGGGTACCCTTCCGTTCCCGAATTGTTGGGGAAAAATTAATTTTTAAGAAAGAAAGATGCGTTTCTAAAGGTTTACCCACAAGTTATAGCCTCGTGCATTTTTGCAATGTTCTCATGGTTGAAGAAGACATTCGCAACGTAATTTGTCGACTCGGCAGCAGAATTTTCATTGTTAGCAGCTTGCATTGGTATCTGTGCGTGCGTTCATACATAACTTTCATTCTGAGTTTAATTACGGCATGAATGTCCACACGTTTGATCCTACATTAGTATGTAGCGAAGTAAGTAGTATTTGATGGACTTCAGGGTATTTCCTAGTTTAATATACTTATGTGTATTTGCTTACCATTTAACATTGAAAATTGTGTTGCTCTTAACGCATTCTCATACCTTCAAAAAAGAAAACACATTTCATTTTAAACATTTAAAGCTATTTGTTCCATCAGCTCATACATATTTATAAAAATACTATATATATATATAGTATTTTTGTATTATATATATTTATATTTAATTTCATAATGTTGATTCTAGACATACAATTACATTCAGTATATATAATATATATATAATAAATATATATATATATATTATATATGTATATATATATATATATATATATATATATATATATATATATATATATATATATATATATATATATATATATATATATATATATATACATATATATTATATATTTATATATATATTTATGTAGGTAACCAAACAATGTACAACAATTCTACACATAGTCTAGACATAGCTCTGAATTATTTGCGTTTGTTTGGGTTTTAATTAATTATTAACATCCATTGCATTAGTTGAATAAGGTAACATTTTCAATCTCTTGTTTAATTCGAATTTGGCCGATTTCAACAATAAATTGATTGCTGCAGAGTTATTTAATTTTGATTATTACATACTTCAATTTCTTTAACAATTTTAGACATAAACTTGCGAGTTGTGTAGAATAAATATCCGAAATATATGCATATATATATGTATGTTTACAGTTAGATTTATTTAATAAATACTTATCTACCATGTTAATACACAGATGTATATAATATATATATTTTTTATTTATATATCAATTTAATGTAAAATAATTTCTGATATATGTATACTTCATATTCTATTTCAATTTTATTTGATTTGTATTTTTGGTCCGATTGCTCAGAATCTTAAAACATTGAAGAATTGGTTCGTTTTTTTGTTTTTTTATTATGTTTGGTATATTCTTTTTTACTGTTCCTTATAATTTGAATTATTGTGATGCAAAACATTTTGTTTAAGATTACATTCAGAACATTTATTTTTCAAGTTTTATTTGGAAAGTAGTTTGTATTGGTTTTTCCAAAGATATCTTATGTGTTTAATTGATAGGGTAGAATGTGTTTTTACTTTTTATATTTAGTTAAAAGTTCAAATAATTTAATTTAAATAATTTAGATGTTCTCTCTTTTTTTGGTACATCTATGTACTTCTTGTATTTCTAAGTAGGACTTTAAACTTTTCCCAAAAATTATTCATACAAACAGATTACAAAGCTTATAAACTTTCAATATAGAAAATGGAATTCAGTCATAAAAAACGGATATGAAAAGTTCTTAATTTAATTTACACATAAACTCTTTAAATTATTTCTGCGTATTTAACAGTTGCTCTTAATAAATAAAATCTGAATGAAAGATGAAATGCTTGCATAATTAGAAATTTATCGGCAAAGTCCTTAAAGGTCCTTAATGAGCTGCTGTTATATTCTCGACTAGTTACCAACACAATTCCGTATACATATTTTATTGTACGCCATTTGGCTGGCGAGCAACATTTTTATGTTTATACGTATTTTAAATGCGCAATCGATACTCGGGGAGGCAGCGGGAAACGTAAAGCAAATACACGAGACTTGGTCAGTGTTAGATGGGGGCGTGGCATGGGCGCAAATACGGTGAGAAAACACAGAACAGCCTGCAGAAATTGCGTCCGTTTGATATGTGCTTGTACATATATGCATGTGTATGTGTATGTGTATGTGTGTGGGTCTGTGTTTGATTGTATATAGATGCAAACATTTACGGCAATAAGAGGAGCACAATCCAGAAAATATGGAAAGTGGCTGCAGGTTATAAGCTCTTAACAAGGTCGTTTATACTTGTATATACATATATATATAAATGTGTCGAATATGTTAGGTTACGAAATTTACAAGCCCATTTTTTCAGTAGACCTAAAAATATGTTTAAAAATAATAATATTTAATTTGTAGAGGCGTTTAATTCATGAACAAAAATTGTATAACTGCACTTCATTAATAACAAAATTAGAATTATTTATGGAAATAAATTCTGTTTTCTAGTTAAGTGTTAGAGATAATTCGCTACTAATAAATTTTGATCGCTTGATTACGAATAGGTTCGGGATCCAAGTGGTTCTTTACTCAATTCGCTTCCCTCTCATGTATTCATGTTCGTGTATTTGCGTGTTGTACGTGTGAACGCAGTAAAATCTAATGTAATGCACATTCACACATACATCCACAGCCACACGTCCACGTCCACGTACACACACAAACGCATCCATAGGCATTAAAGAGGGAAAAAACATGCTAAATTTTACGCCACGGCTGCCAAACGAGCGCACAAAAAAAAAAGTTGCCTAGTTTGGGGCTGAAACAAATACCGAAAATGTGGCCGGAAGTGGCGTCGGCTTTGGACCTTCGACCGCACACGCCACAACCAGGGAACAGTTAAGGCAGGTAGATTAGGCGGCAAAGCCGTAGATAAAAGGCGGCAGCAACAAAACATGCAATAAACATGTGCAAAAAAGGCAGCCCCAAGACCCAGGATCCAGGACTCAGGACGCAGAACCCAAGACCCAAAGCCCCGCCACTTGGGGCAGGTGCCACTGTCTACGGACTGCGCTGTCTGCGTCGGTTCTGGCTTTCCCCTCTTTACAAGTATTTTGCTTTGCAGGACCTTCGTTTGTGGGCGCTGCGTTAATTAGTTTTCCTTGCTGGGCTGTTCTGCTGTTTTTCTTTTTTACCCAATTAAATTTTAATTTGCCACTGGCAGCTGTCAGAACTTCATGTTTTGTGTTGCACTGTATTCGAAGCTGACCTTTATTCGCCACTTGACCTGCTTGAGCCAGACAAGCGGCAAGCGGCAAGCGTCAAGCCATTAAGTATACGCCACTATAAATTTCCACAGCCAAGGACGTTTGTCAGGTCCTACAGTTGTTGTTGTAGCTATTGCTATGTACGGCTTGTAAATCAATTGTCGCAATGCCTGCAACCGACAGCCGACAGCCGACAGCCGAGAGCCGCCAGCCGCCAGGGCCAGCCAGCAAATTGCAATTTCATGAAGCCCCTGAATACGAGCATGTGTGGGTGTACGTGCTGGCTTGAATGTGTGAGTGACTGGGTGGGCTAATTTGTGGGTGAGTATTAACGCGATGCTTTGTCCCCGATATCTGCAGTAGAATAGAAGCAGAAACAATGCGGATTATTGATGATCTCAGCTTAGTGCCAAATCCAGGCACCACGGTGCGTATGCTTGATGGCAGAAATCAAAAAAAAGAAGAAGACACTGATACTGCCAAACAGCAATATGTAATGAAGGTGACATCATTTTTCAAACAGCCAACGATAAACGAAAAACATACAACATACGGAGACAATAAACAAAAAAACAAAAAAAAAACAGAAAATGCTTTCCACCATCATCAATTATGGTGCGTCCAACAAGGGCGTGACCATAAATAGATAGATGTTAACCATAAATATATAGATAACTACAACTTAAATGTACGAACTATGCAAATGGACTTGGCTCTATAACCGGCTCAATATTTGCGGCCGAAGCTTGGCGTGCCCGGATTGAGAACGCGACAATAATGCGAACTGGTCACGCAATAGTCCGTTGCTGCGGCGGTGTCATCGTTGCTACTGCTGCTGCCACCGCCACCGCCGCCGCCGCCGCTGCCGCCGCCAATTGGCAGTTGGCGGTATTGCTGCTGGCGGCGGCGCATCGACATTGGTCATTGGCGCTGTTCGGCGCTGCTGATGAAGTCGCCATGTTTCTGCACCTGCAAAGAGAATAGCGAGGATAACGAGCATTCATTTTCAAGTTTTTGTTTGCTAAACACGTTTTACACACTCACCACATCGGCCACAATCGGCTCCTCTATTTCGAGGCCCTGCAGCGCCTGCTCGCGACTCAAATGCACCTCATAGGAATCTGTCGGAGTTACGAAAACAACACGATGTTTGCGTGTCTGAAGTATGTTGGCAATAACCAACTAACGAGGCAGCGAGGCAAAATGGGGTTAAGTGCGAGGAATAGAGAGATTCAGAGACTCTGCACGAGTGATAGACAACACTTACCCTATGCTTGTATTTGTTGAGGCTGTCACGTGCCTTCACAATTAATAGATTCTCGTCCGTTTCCAGTTTGAAGGACACCACAAAAGCGTGCGGCACCCACAGACTGGCGAGTGGCGCCAACATTTTTGGAACCAGTTGCAGCGAAATTGTTGGTGCCCCATCTCCTGATTGCAATTTGTGAGTGGGCTGCAACGGTGAGGGTTTTAGCATATTAACGGAATGACAAGCCAACGGTGCGTATGAATGTTGCCATGAGCCAAAGTTAGCGCTCACCCAAATACACACAAAAAAAAAAAAAAAAAAAGAAACACAAGCACACACATACGCAAGCCGACAGTTCACGTGTCCTTGCAAACAGACAACGCCGCCGCTCAGTAAAAGGCCAGGGTTAACACCCCCTGGACCAACCCCCGCACTTGGCTCTCGGCACTTGCCACATGCCACACGCCATACGCCACATGGCAAATGTATTACAACTAATTGAAAGAATATTTCAGAGGTAATGAGCTGACGGCGTCGCCTCGCTGCGCATTCACCCCGAAGCTGACTTAAAGACGCAGACTCTTTAAATATTACACATACGCCGCGTGGGTGGTCTATCCGGCTACTTGTTGAATATTATACCCTTACGCTTTTAGGGTAGCCTCCACTAAATTGCTGACCAGTTTCATTTTCATTGCGCACACAAAGCAATTCTATGGCAGACACACAGACTGGCCGGACGGACAGTTTGAAGGACAAAGCTAAGTAGCCAGGACATTGTGCGGGTGTCGAGTAAAATGAAAATTCTTGCTGCAGGCAGTAAGCTTGATAACGAAGACGAATCAAAGCGACATTGACAATTGCGCAACGCTAATATCCCATCGCAGTAGCATTCGCAGTCGCTGCCGCTGTCTCTGCCTCTGTCGCAGTCGCAGTCGTAGTCGACGCTTCTGCTAGTCCAAACTTTAAGCTTATGGGGTTACAAGTTTTTATGCCCCGTACTCACAGCGCTTGGGTAGCATAACTTTGCATACATAAGTTTTACTCGACGTTCAATGAATTAATATATGAGTGCAATATTTTCAATAGATAAAAGCTAGAGATAGTATTTAGATCTTAATCAAAAAGATAAAACAAATTTTAAAGCGGAGTTCTCGGTAGACGAGGACAACTGAACAACGAGGACCCAGGTTCGAATTCCAGGTTTGTGTTTGGTTGTTTGCTTTATTCCCCCTTAACCAAGGACTAGTTGTCGGTACTTTTTGACTATATTCCATTCCTATATAACCCATATAGCCCTACACAAAAATAAGAACATTAATACTTAACAATCCCATACTATGCAGTTAACTCTATCTAAATAAGCTTGTAAGTTTGTCAAGAAGCACTGATAACTTAGTCCTTGGCAAGGTAACAACACATCCAACGCATCCAAATGCCGGCTAGGATTACGAACAAGGGTGCTCTGCATTATGAACAGAATTGTACAGGGTTTCTCCTAGTCGGGCTTCTTTAAACTAGAGCACGTTTACTTGTTGTGCTTGCTTTTAAGAACTGCCAACAGCTGTTGACATTGAATTTAGTTACTTATTCACGTTCCTTCTCTCCTGCTCTCTCGCACTCATTGTGCGCGCCGAGCCTGTGTCATTGTACCCACTAAATCGGTGAGCGTCCGCGTGTGTATGTATGCGTGAGTGCTAGTGCTTCAAAATAACTGTATATAAGTCGCTGTCTCTTTATGTGCGTTCATGCCTGCTCTTGTAAAATCTTTTGATTTGATTTGCGGATTTGAGCACGTCGTCTCTGTTTGTCCTGTGTCATTGCTTTCACTCTCTCTTCCTCTTCCTCTTCCTCTTCATCTTCCTCTTCCTTCTCTCTGCCTTTGTGTTGCTTTCTTTTCGTTCGTGTAGTTTACATTTATAATTTCTTGTTGGTTTTGGCTTATTAGAATTTACTTAAGCAACGGTGTTTGTTCCTACTAAGTCCTTCTAAAATGTCAACTTGTTAGCCGCATTTGCATAAATTGACTTTTAGGTTGAAGGGCGTATTGCTTTTCTGCTTTAGCGAAATTGAATTTCTTGGCATTGTCCTTAAGGCTGGAACATTTTCAAAATTGTCAGGTGCAAGTCAATTCTATCGCTCACAACACTGAGTACACATTTTATTCACTATGCAATGGAATATATGTATCTCAGAGCTCTCTAATTCCCATTCGAATAAGCTACATATCTACAGTGGTATATGTTTACATGGCTGAGTGGGTGTGTTACAGTAATCCAATGAGGATGCAGTCGCGCGTTATGCAAACTAAGTGCTTTTCGTAGACAAATCAACTGGCAGAGAGAAAGAGAGGGCAACTTTGTGTACGATATGTGCATAAATTTGAATGTACACACATCAACAGGCAATTTTCATCATTTCGTCATTGCGCTTTGAAGAGCCAGCAAGGACATATAACAATTCAATCAAGCGAACGATTTGTGGCTAACGCCCCACCAACCACTGAAATGGTGGGAACGCCTCAAGCATGAGGCCGAGCGGAAATGCACGAACTGAACGGAAATAGAGCGTTGAAAATGCCAGCACGAAGCTAAGAGGCTGAAAGGTAGGCGACAAGTGGAAAACTTTCCATTTACCTGCCACAACACTTTTCCATATGCATGTCCATACATATACATATATTTATTTTGTATATGCATATGCATGTGCATATGCACATGTGTGCGACTGTGTGCCCGGGTGTGGGTGTGGGTGTGGGTGTATGGTCTGGTAATAGGTGAAAACTGCAAGCAGCCAGCAGCAAGCAGCGCGATGAGGAACGCCGTCAGCAATGAGCGTTTGATGCATGTACTTGAGAACCTTTTGCCGCCGAGCAGTGAATATGTAAGCGCTATAAAGTCGGCTGACAGGCGGATGTGAAGGTGTAGCTGGAGCATGACAAGCAAAGGATGCGGCCAAAGGCTGCATGAGCATGTAAATCAGTGTAAAAGTGAAATGAAAATGAAAATGAAATGTGGCCGAGCTCAATCCCTGCCTGCTGGGCAGTGGTCGGGACAGAGGAGTGGACCACGGCCACATGGGCATAGCATGTAAAATTATGCAAATCAAATTAAAGGCACGATGACAATGTTAAGGCTCCGGCAAGGACGCAAAAACATACATACATATATATATATATATATGCATATGTGTGTGTAGTAGGTGTAGATACACAGTCCCTGCTGCTGACAGGCACTCGATGTTGCGACAAGGGAGCATCTTGCCAGAGGCAGTTGAAGCAATAGTTGACTTTAAGCCTCTGTCGACTTCTCCTGCTGCTGGAGCTGACGTCAATTATGTGCAGAGCAAATATGTCAAAGACAAAGCCGACAATCAACATTGCGAATCGATAAAAAGCAATTTCCAGGCAACTGGAACTGGCGACGACGCCAGTCATTGAATGACGAGTGCAATCAATTACAAGATTTCCCACATGACCACAACTGGGGGTGGCGCACGGTTCGACTTACCATCATGTCCTCGGGTATGTAGAAATCGGATACGGCAGCTGCCAAATACAACACAGCACGCTCCTCGACCGCAGCCAGGCACTCGCAGGCGGCGCGGAGCAGCCACATATAGTCGACAACGCTTGTGAAGTTGACGTAGAGAATCATTTGGGTCTCGCGGGCAATCTTGTACTTGGCCAGCACGGGCGCAAACACATCCACCGAATCCGGTTTAATGGCTATCGTGGAGCTCTGACTGTTGTCCGCTATGTCGAGCATATCGAAGAACTGCTGGCCAGTAAAGTGGCGCGTAAACGGCTCCAGTGATTTGTGGCGATGCATGAAAATGACTGCATAATCGTGGTCCAAGAAGTACTCGGCGCTCGCCGAGCCCCGAGTGCCAGCACTAAAGTTATCCACAAAGCGCACGGTATTATGCTCCAAGGGGACGGTCGTGCCGCCAGACTGCGTCAAATAGATGGATTATTATTATATCAGCTAATTAATGGGAATTGGGGCTGCCAGTTAAAATGGGGATTGGCGAGTGCTTACCGTGACAAGCACAATACGGTTTTGCAGCTTATTGTGTCGCTCGCAAAACTCCTTTAGCAGTGAGCGATTATCCTCGAAGTCTGCGGGCGGCAGATGTGTATTGTAGAAGTCCTCCCAGTGCGTCATGTTGATGTATCCTGCTGATGGTGTTGTATAAAAGCTGTTGACAAGCGGGCGCCTGGGTCCGAGCTAAAGGAAAAGGAAGCGCGCAAGGAAGCACAAAAACAAAAGCGTCGGAAACGATGCCCTGCTTTTAACGTTAATTGATATGAAAAACACCCACGCACACACATACACCCGCGCAGACTGGCAGAAGGGCAGACACACACACGGCTAAAAGGCGAGCGGCAACTTGAACAATCAAAGCGACAACAGCGGCAACAAAATTAAGCCACGCAACTAAATTAATTACAGCACTACGTGTGCTGCATGCGGCGTCTACTACTACACGGCGCTTTCCGTGTCAGAGCTTTCGCACTATTTGAATACAATATTCACACTGCACACACTGCTCGGCGCAATGCTGGCTGCAGCGACAGCGACGGACAACTGTGAACTGGCGGACCTTTTCGTGTCTCTACCGAGAGACTTTCACTTCTGTTCTTATCAATGAAACCGTTCGACTAGAGTGCGCATTCCCATTCGTATTCGCACGAAAGCATAAAGTACATAAATATAGAGAGGTCCAGCTTCTCTCTTTTCTGTTTTGGTCGCGCGAGGACTTGAGCATTCAGGGGACAAATGTTCGAACTTCGAAGCAAGTGCGATAGGACAGCCATAGCATACAAATTTATATTGTCAGATGTGCGAGAGAAGAAACACATGTCGAACATGACTGCAAATTAACAGTCATACCAAAGAGAACAGAGTTACCTTAGCCCACTTCAATACTGTACATATGTACATATGTATGTATTAAAATGTTGCCCCTGTTGCCGGTCAAAATCACAGTAAACTTACCTTAAGATTGAAGAGCGCGCCAAGAAGAGAGTTTCAAATGCCAAATTAGGACAAACACCACTAATTCAAGTATATTACAGTCGTATTCAACATTGACATAGTTTGATGAAACGAGCACAAGTTCAAAGTGCAAGCTTCTAAAAAAATCAGCTGTTGCACGAGTCTGTTATGTGTGGAGCTGTTCGGTCAAACGAGGAGCAGATATGTTATTTGATGATGCTTTAAAAAATACTTACACTTTGCACTTAATTCACTAAAACTTGTTTCAATTTTTAATTTGTAACTATTTGATCTGGTTGGAATGTTTAAATTATTCCATTATGTTTATGTATACACGCAAATGTAAAAAAGTTGCATGCAGTATACGCCCCGTTAAACTTCATCATGTTAATGCTAAGCTCGTCGCTTTTATACGCAAAACTGACTCTGTTAACGCAATGAGACTAAACTGATTCTTGAATATTAAGCAATACAAAATGCTTGTAACGTTATTTGTTTTGATTTCGTTTAATGCAATTACAAGCACCTTTACAAAATATTTTAATTGTTGACTCTGAGTATAATATAATAATTATCTTAAAGTTGAACAAAGAGTCTCTAAAATGATATCACAAAAACTTAAAAATAATTGGCATGTCCAACTTCGCGCCGAAAACTCTGCAGTTCAACGACCAGCATACTCTAAAATGACCCTTAGTATTATTATTTGACGTGCGGCTGGCAATGCACATGAAAACACACATTGATGTGTGAGTGTGAATTTATGGCAAGTGCCCAATTAACGATGTTATCAAGTGCAATTTAAAACAAGCTTAAGTGTACATGAATCTCATCCAACAAACTGCTGACATTGGACTATGAGCGCGGCGTAGCCGTCGTTGTTGTTGGTGCGTAGGGGCTGAGGGTGTGAGGATACGTCACATGATAGTCCGTGTCGTCGATGCCCTCATCGTCCACATCCCGATTAACGAGTCTCTCGCGCATGCCGTATCGTTGCCTGTAGAGAGAAAATATCAGAAATTAGCACATTCCAAATAAATTAATCTTGACATTTAGCAGTTTAGAACATACTCCAGATGTGATCTCCATATAACCAGTCCGGCGTAAAGACACACTGACACCAGAGCGACCACCACAAGTACGATGCTGAGCAGCATATGGGTTTCGCTAATGGCATTGGGCTCCACATCGACGGGCGTCATCTCAATATTTTCGGATACGAAAGAATGCGTATCAGTGTTGAAAATACCGTGACCCCCGAAACGCTCCTCCAGCTCCTCGCTGCTGTCCCGATCTGCATCCTCGTTGTCGCCGGATTCCAGTATTTCGACGTCGTATTTATAGTTTCCGGCAAGCACCAAATTCGTGGCCGTATTAAGCTAAAAAATAATAATTAAAAAAACAGTTAGACACCCACCTACAATACTGTAAGGCGTACCAATAGGTACAAAAGTACTCGCTGGCACGTGATTAAATTTCAATTTCAACATTTTTATATTTTTATATGGACGGCATTTTGATTAGTTTTCCCGACCTGACGTCATGAGTGTGATAAATCGAGCCACCAAAATATCGTAAAATTTGACTCATAAATCGGATGAACATTTGAGGAAGTCGTTACAAGATAATCCGGTTAGCGGTGACTAAGCTAAGTGTTCATTTAAACCCAATTAAATTACGTTTATATACGTTACTAGAAAACTATTTATAATTGTTGTAATAAATTGAATATTATTGATGTGTAAATATTGTAATATAAAATGAAATTAATGTATATTTTTTTTTGAGACTTGTGATTTCTTAAAACTCTGCGGTACTCGCAATAGTTTTTTCAAGAATAGTTAAGAAATATTTTGCATTGAATAATAGCTGAACTGTTGGGCTAACAAATTATTAAAATCGCATAGTATTTAAGTATAGTTGACTTTTAAACTGAAGCAAGTTCTCATTACGATTATTAGAAACACGTTATACAACCCGTATTCTAGACCTTCGGCTGACCCAGGGGTTGTAAGTTAAAGCTAACAGATCAGGTCTGGTCTGTAATTGAATAAAGTTGAGTAGGTAGTTCTCGTCAACAAATGCTGGTACGTGACTTGTCATTGTGTTTTCCATTTCTCTACAAAACGTTTAAATTATTCAGTAGCGACAATCATAACGACAAATATAATAAAAGTACTAGACGTAAGACAGACAATTGATGGATGGAAAGTGATCTCTTATTTGAACAGGTGAAATCGCGTGCGAATCGCGTTAAGTTTAGTTTTGTTTAACTTCAACTGTGGCATTGAAACGTCACAGAAATTGAAAAACGGAAAAAAATACTTAGAATGCGGGTCTAAAGTGATTTGCTTTAGGTTTAGGCTGCGGCTGCGGCTGCGACTGCGACTGAGTCATAGTCATGACGACAGAGAACAGAGGAACAATAGCTTGCTGATCAGGTGGAAGCACCTGGGGTATCCACCATTTAAAACCCAAAGCGCGGCGCTCGTTGTCTGTCACAATTATAAGTCAAATTTTATGGAATTTCGTGACTAAGACGCTAAAAACCCTCATCGCAGACTTCTTCAGCGTTGTTTCTTTTTTTGATTTTTTTTATACTTATATATGTATTTTTTAATTTTATGCAAATTGTCGGTGCGTATGTTTGAGCCTTGCCTTATAAGGCAAACAGCGCGCGTGTCTTTCTTGCGGTTTCTGCATTTAATCAAAGTGAAAATAAATAAAAATGTCTTAAAGCGTAAATTTCCGGTTCTGTTTAAAAATAAACCGCCTTCATATCACATTTCATTTGGGGTCTTCAATGCGTCGTCGTCTTCGATACGTCAGTCCGTTAAAGTCTCAGTCCCTTCTGTGGCCGCTGGCCCAGTTATCCCGGAGTTGAGGACGGGATTAGCTTACCTCCTCGCCAGCGCTGACAGCTGTTGTATTTTTGGGTCCCTGCCCATTCGAATCACTTAGCTCGGTATCAGTTTTCTTTACCTCTTCCAAGGGCTTGGCATGAGCTGTAAAAATGCAATTAAGCAGAAAAGATCAAGACTTATAAATAAATAATTTTCCTTGAAAGCAGTTTTTGTTTTCGAGCAGACAGATCTTTAAATATTTGCGCAAGTTTCGCGACTTAAAACACATCGCACCTTAGTTTATTGGTCCAATCAACATATGTATGTATTTATCTTACCCAGAAATTGCGTAGCACCCCACAAATAAAAATTCTTACTTATCAGAAGCTGACATAATTTTTAGAGATGTTTTTGAGCAAACAAAGAAGCATGTGGAGACGACAAACCAAACCGGCGGCAAGCTTAAAAACCAGTCTCTTTATATATATAAATATATATGTATATTCCTCCAATATGTGCTCTGTATTATAAACACATTTCTAATGCCGAAGGCGCGTTCGAAGCTATTTCGAATGGGAATCGCATAAAAACGCGTTTAAGTCGCGTCTGAAACGCGCGGCGAAATTAATGTTTGCGAATAATTCAAACAACGTTGCCCCAAAAAATGCCGATTTTTGGGCCAATGATAAAATCAATTTAGTTGCTAACTAAGAATGTTAATTGAAAAAAAAATTAATGGCAAACATAGCCTTATGCGTGAATCAATCGCTTATCAATAAAAGTTCCGAATCTTATCAAGTTACGTGCGCTAACTTAAGGGAATTTAAATAGGAAGTTAAAACTATTAAATACATTATATTACAGCGTAGTTTATATTTCTGCTGGAGTGACCTTGAATTTTAAGTGCATGGCTCTTGGCCAGTGACTGAAATAGGCTTAATAAAAGCCAATATTTATGCGCTCTTTGCTTGGCTTGCAAGCTGAGCCCGTTAACGGTTAAGGCAAAAGGTAACACCGTAACTGCCGCAGGCAGCCTTTCAGCTGCATATTGAAACTTGTTTCCAGATAATGGAAAAATAAATATTGAGACGCTGCGTGGATATTTTATGTGTGCCTTGGCTACTCGTCTGTCTATCTATCTATATCTAAGTGTATGTGTGTGTGTGTGTACTTACAGAAACCCGTCGCCAGAAGTGCCAATAGCAAGAGATTGCAGAATGTTAAACCGTCGCTGACACGCATTTTCGCTTGATTTGATTGAGAACTTTTGTTTATCAATTATTTATTAATTCGCTTATCACTCGATCGTAAATTAAATAATATTCTGTAAGGTGCGTCAGCTGATACTTCGAACATATGAGTAAGCTTTGGAATTTTTAGCAAGCCAATTATTTAAACATAAAACACCGTTTGATCACTTAACGTATTTGTTAACCGCGTGCTACGCGTGCGCTCGAGTCGCGATCTGCTTGAAGACTGAGCGACGCTCACTCAATGATTAAAGTGAGCAGAGTTAAAGCTTAAGGAGAGAATGAAAAAGAGAGAGAGAGAGACAGGGAGAGAGAGCTTTCGTCAAGTTCAAGTTAACTTAACAGACGGAACGATAAAATGTAGTTTTGTTTTAATAATTCAGTTCAAAATGTGCGTTGTGATGAAAATATACCAAACTTTGTACATTTGTTATTTATGGTCTTCATTTAATTTATTTTAAGCAGATACTATGTACCTATTTTGTTCTTTTCACAAATTGTTCAATTTTTCTTTGAAAATTTGATTTCGATTTTGATAATTGTTTTCTTTTTAAGTTACAAATTATACATATATCCACGATGTTTTTGTTTCTGGTTTTGAAACATTTTATTTCGCAACTTTCGACCATGATCTCAATAACATTTAATTGAACTTGATCAACTCTACAATTAATACACATTTCTGATTACTTTTAAGGTCTTGGTTTTTATTATTAAATATGCTAGACTTTAAATGTGTAGCATTTCGGTTTACAAATGATAGTGTGGTTTTTGTTGATGTGGCTTTTTAGTTTCAGCTATTGGGTACAGTGAATTTATGTCTAAGCAAAGTTGGTGCATAGACTGGCCTTAAAATAAGTAACAAATCTCCTATACTCAACAATTTAACTTAAGAATTACTAATTGCTTGCACTTTTAGCTTCAACATTTAAATTTGGGCCAAACACTTGCGGCCTCCGAGCGCCGCCGGCCACGCCGCACTCTGAGCACCCAAGCTCACAGGTTAATATACAGCTTACAAGATAGGATAAAATATACAACATATATAGCGCCATGAATGGGCGGTCAGGGTGTAGCGTAGCCGACGATGACCGTGGTCCGCCGAAGTCGCGTGCTAGATGCATAGCCGAGCCAGCAATCTGCTGCATCACAGATAAGCTAGGAAACCGACCAGCAGCTCCGGCTCGACTTAGACATGCACGCGACAAGCAGCTGGCAAAACCTTCGAAGTAGTATAAGAGCGAAACTTTTGCACACATTTAAAACCAACTACTACGGGTTTGTAGAAGTGTCTGTCGTTTGTGTGTAGTGTCTGGGATGATGAGAAACTTAAACTGCTTATAGGTAAATAGTGTGCAGCACGTTTAAACAAATTGCTCCTGACTGTTGGCCGATAGCTCCATCAGCCGCCAGGCCGCCTTGGGATTCAGTTCGTTGCGATCACGGCACAGCACCCAAACATAATGAACGCGCATTACCTTGTCGGGATTGCCTTCGACAACCTGGGCCTTCTGGTCGCGCACACACATTATTTGCTGCGCCTGGAACGTAATGATCAGCACTGGTCCCTGCTCCATGACTTTTCCCATGGCCAGTTCTATGTTTTCAATGTCCAGGATCTTTGAGTCCAGATACAGGCCAGTTTTTTTCGCTTGCGTAATGGGTGTTGCAATTATGTTGTACGTACTTTCGAAGCACCAGTCCTTAAGAATTTCCAGATCCCCCCGTACAATAGCCTCTAAAACATTAGGAATAATGTCCTTTTCGCAATCGTACAAGAACTGCTTCTGATCAAAGTTCGGATCGATCTTGACTAGTTCAGTCATCGTCTCAGACAACTCTGTTTTTGAAAATAGACCGCCCATTACATCGGACACCTTGTCGGTGAGCAAACGGGAAGCTCTTATGACAGGATTCTCCGATTCATCGTACTTTACTTTCCAGTCGAGCACTTTATTCACGTACGTATTGTTGTTCTTAAAATTCTCCCAAGACTGGTAGAATTTCGAGTCCTTGTGAAGCTCCAACCCTAGATAATAAATAGTTCTTAATATTTCATACAACATTGAGGAATATTCGGCTTACCTAACGCTTCTGTATTGGCCTCCACAATACGTGTGCTGTCAGATAAATCTATTTGTACGCGTTTTCGCAGCTTTACGGGCGAACAATAAACACGATTTTCTATGCTCGTCTCATTCATTTCCTTTTTAATTAATTTCGTTGTATCGGAGATGGCTTGGAAGGCGCCTGACTGCCCGAGTTTTCCGCTTGTATCTGTTATAGTATCGCTTACTCCCTTTGCCGTTTTAGATAGCTCCTCAGAGACTTTTTTGGCCAAATCCGATTTGGAAGCATCATCAATAACATCACCAACCTTTTCCTTAATAGCGCCTAATTGTTCTTTCAGTATGTTCGAAGACTTTTGCGCCTCCGATTCAACAATGTTAAACTTTTGCCGCGCCGATTTCAACGCATCCGATTGCTCTAGTTTCTGCGCTTCTTCGCGGAACTTTTTTATGCTATCCTTCATCTCCTTGTTCTTGTCCATTTCACTCCGTACATTGTCAATGAATTGCGAAAAGAATCCAGGCCGGCGTCCGGGTGTGCTATATAGGCGTTGCTATCAGCCCACCACAAACAAAAATAAAGTTATCACAACTTGTTAGTGCCAACAAAATACTCTCCTAGACTTACCGGCTGTTGTTGCAGGTTGTAACTCGCTAAATGGTAGGTAATGAAGCAGGCGCGCTCGCGCGCTAAGGCAGCCAATTTATACTGCAACGAATAAGCAGATTTATTAATTAGATGAAATGCACCGGACCAAATTTAACCTCGAAACGGTCACATGTGTGTTACAATTCTGTAGGCTGCACCACCTTTGATGTATGAACCTACCATTGTGACAGGTGTTGCTGCTACGTGGAGTTTTTACGGATTTTCGCTATGTAAAGAATGCTTGGGAAACTCACGTCAATCGCAACAAATTTATGTAATTCGTACCCTGAAACACGCACGTATCAGAGTGTGAGCATCAGCTGTTTCGAGCGTGCAGTGTTGGGCAACGATTAGTATAGTGCTGTGGAGCGTTTGTGGTCGCCAGCGGAATTCGAATTGTTGAGTTCAATGGGATGGTGTATGTGCAGCAATCGTAATTACTGAGTAATGGCGAATGTTTTTCGCCACAACTATAGATGAGATGTATTATATAATGAATTGATTTGTATGTCTTGATTGCTCTGTTTTACTGATCTGTCAATTCCCTTTTAGGCTCTTATTTTTAAGACCATGTGGCAACTCCTTGCGAGAGCGTATTGCGCCGATACAAACCGTTACTCGATCAAGCTTAGATTTCCAGGAATTGTTCTACGAAAACACTGTACGTACTCACAGTTACGTATTTGCTTTTGTAGTTGGCGCCAGTTGCCGATCTTTGGGTTTCCATAAATTTGTTGTATTTGCGCATCAATTTTGCACAGTGAATTTAAGTTAATTTAAAATTAAATATTTAATACAAAGAAGTAGCGCATTACCATACTTCAGCAACAAAATTTAACTAAACTTAAGTTTTATATGTGTACAAATTGATGCGAAGCTAAAAGTGCAATAACGGCACTTCCTACCTCCTACATTCCAATCAATTCGTATAGTTTTTGACAACTGTCATGTTTCGCAGCGGCAGCAGCTTGGAAGGCAGCACCCCAATTGTAAGTTGGACGCCATTGCAAATCGGAGAGAGCTTATGATGAAAAACGAAATGACTTATGTTTGTTGATTAGGATAATATGTCACCCTTCCATGGTCTTGGCGGTCTCAATATGTTCTTGGATGCGGCCCCCCACAACGTCTCGCCACCTGTCTCGTCGGCAACTTTGAGCCCTCCTTCGACCCCACTGACTCCGGAACCCACAACGTCCTCCAGTCAGTTTCCCTTGCTGACAGACAGCAACAACGCAAACATGAATGCCTCGGCTGTGGCCAGTACCCTGCTGCTGCAGCGCCAGTACCAATATCACTTGTTGTTGCAACAGCAGCAGCAACAGTTGGCTTTGGCGCAACATCAGTTGGCATTGGCCGCCTCCGCGGCTGCGGCGAATCATCACCAAAAGGACGAGATTGCGCATTCGTTAAAAATGTTTGCCCTTCTCACAGCCTGCAATGCAGGTGAGTGCGAGAGAGATGGATAGAAATGCAACGGTACTGTCACCAGTAAACCTTAAGAATTTAAAGTTTTTTCGGTCATTGAACCTGAGCAGTATCTTTAACGGAGGTAACGGGAAATACTTGTAATTTTTTCTGTTCACAGAGCAACGTTTGCAGGTTATGGAAAAATGATACTAATTAATTTCCACTATTTGTACAGACACCAGCAGTGGATCTACACAGGATGCGATGCAGGAGTTTGCAGCCAATGGGTATGTGAGTGACGAATTCAACCGTTTTCAGTACAACAATCAAAGTGCTGGCACGCCGCAGTCGCCACAGTTGGCACGACAATTTTCACCTGGAAATTCAACAGCAACGGCTACAGCTGCGGCAGCTCTTGTGCCGCCATCACTGGCTGCTGCCCATTGGATCAATCTCAACAATTATCGGGAGCAGTTGAACAATGTTTGGCGGAGCATGTCCTACGTGCCAAATATGCCAACCACGGCAGGGCTGGCGATGACCACCCAAAAGGGTATTAATAGTGTGGGATTGGCCGTACCGCCAGATCATATACGGAATATTAGCAATGTGAACATGACTAACAACAAACTACACAAGCGCTACAACAATGGGAAGACCAAGGAACTGGTAAGTGAGTACAGGTCCTTGCGTGCGGCAGCTTCTGATCTTGTTTGCTTTCCTTACTTAACAGGTAGCCAGGCACTGTGTTTTCTGTGAAAACAACAATGAACCTGAAGCTGTTGTAAACAGCCATTCAGTACGTGACGCGTACGGCCGTGTGCTGTGTCCTAAGCTACGCACCTATGTGTGCCCCATATGCGGAGCATCCGGGGACTCAGCGCACACCATTAAGTACTGCCCTAAGAAACCCATCGTTACGATGGAGGACGCCATAAAGGCAGAGTCGTTTCGACTTGCCAAAAGCAACTACTACAAGCAGCAGATGAAGGTTTAGTTGTGGAAAAAGCTCTGGTAGTTTTTCAAACGTGTATATAATACATATATATATATATTTATGTATATATACGTGATCCACACTAAAACTCTCAAACATGAGCGCTAGTGTTATGCGCCTGGCGCGTTCGATTTAATTATATTTTTTTAAACACTTCGGTCAGTTTAGTGTTATCATTAACTAAACAGACGTTCAAACTTCAAAAATATGTTTGTTTCATAAATTCAATTACTAAAAAGTACTTACAATATCGTAATTTTTGTAAAATCGTAGCGGCCGATAAAAACGTATAAAAACTGGCTTATTGATTAGTGCCAGCATTTTTGTTAACGCTAACGAATCTTAGCGGTCAGATAATCTGCAATACTGTTCTGATCTTTATCTACTATTTTGGAAAGACTTTGAATTTCGAACTGCCAATCGTGATAGAGTTTAATTTGAATGCTAAAGAAAAACAATGAATATTTTCGATGGCAACCTTTTCACAGTACAAGTTTTTAAATTTTGACATAAATAAGTTGATTAACAGAACAATTTTTATTATATGTTTCATTTTTTTTATTTAATGTATTAACGCTCATTACCGATATATATCAATTTTATATATTTTTTTATAATGATGCTATCTTCAAAACGTATAAATCATGATATATGTTTACACATAAGTATATAATTTTTTTTATAAAAATGCAAAATACTAAAAACTTTCGAATTAAGCATAAAAGATTATGTCAATTGAAATTGAATTTAATGGTAAAAAAATCAAATAAAGTACTTCATTATGCTAATTTCTTTTCTCTCAGATTGATCTATTACTCGTCATTCTCTTGACGTTTCTCAAACAGGGCCAGAAATATGCCATCGGTTAAATCGTGGTCCGGTAGACAATACAAACAGTTTTTGCCAATTTGAACGTATTCCTTATCGCCCACGTTCTGCCACTTGTTTCGCAGCGCCTTTTTGCAACTGAGTAACTTGAACGAAGGATTAAGCTGAAGGCACCGCTGAACTACTTGTTCATTCTCTTCCTTCCATAGAGAACAAGTGCAGTAAACAATGCGTTTGACATTTGGAAAAGCGCTCATTGCATGCGACAAAATCTTAATTTGTAGACCAGCCAGTTTATATAAACGTTTGTCGTCCTTCTGTTCATCACAGACGCTAATGCGGCTTTGCATACCATTACCTGAGCAGCTGGGATCTACTAAGATATACTCGACGTCTGGGCATTTCGTGGCATCTAAGAAAATTGCGTTATCAACAAGGAGGACTACTGATAAATTACTATTACTGACCCATGGTAAGAGCGTCGCCCAGTATAGGCGTCACCATCTGACAGCCAGCTTCGTTGGTAATGTCGCATAAGGCCCTGTACCGGTCTGTGGACTGTTCTACGGCATAGATACGTCCTTGGTTTTGCATTACATTACAAATATGCAATGTTTTCATGCCTGGAGCTGCGCACATATCCAACACAGTTGATCCAACAGGTGGTGCAAGCAGTTCAGCGGCTAAGCAAGTGGCCTTGTTTTGCAGTATGAACTTCTTAGTGCGGACAAAGTCATGCGAAGCCCAGTAATGACTCCACTTGGAATGGAATATCAACACTCCTTCCACATGCATGTCTGTTAGAAACTCGTCCTCTTCCAAGGCACGAATGGCATTCAAGAAATCAGCATATGTGGCGTCCGGGGTTAACTGTTTGCGCCGCCACTCCTCGCCATACAAGTAATCCAGGGCATCGGCAATACTGAGCAGATTAGTATTGATGCGAACATATCGTGGATTGGGCTCTGTGTATTTAAGTAAAGAAAACATTGAAAACTGTTACACATATTGTTTTTATTCCAGTTGATCTTAATATAAATTACTGCTCCTTCTTATCTTCCTGATCTTCGCTCGTCAACGAGGGGGGTTCCTTTTCTCGGACGGCCTTCACCACATACATGGCTACAATGGAATTAACCACCAGGACGGCTGTCAGTACAGAATAGCAATTCACTTGGAATGTGCTCATTTCTGGAAATGATTCCTCTAGCCAAGAGCGCACCCCGTAGAAGCCAAGGAATGGCAGCGTAAACATTAGCACGCTGTACGCCATTAGCCAGAGAAACACCTCTAAGCTCTTGTCGACAGATTGTTCTTCAGGTTCTGCAGAGTCAAGTTCCTTAGTTTCAATTGACCCTTTTTTTGGTTGCACAGTCGGCACTATTTGTGGCACGGCAAGCGTAGATTGCTTCTTTGACTTTTTGGCCATTGTTTTCTGATAATCAGCTGATGACTGTCACTAATACTGTTTGGACTACAGCTACGTCTATGTAAAAGAACCTGCCTTTCTTTTTGTATTCTGCACCGCTTATCGCTTTCTGCAATCGTTCCTTGTATAAGCGCACTGTTTGCACTGGTCTGCTATCCCCGTTAAGTTCGCCGCGCCCAAATATTAGCTCCGTAATAAGCACTTTGGCCAGTGCCGAGTCCAAATTAGGATTGTCTTTTAACAGCCCAGTCTCCTCGATGGCGTTGTCAACAGCGCCTCTGTTGTCGCTGTAATGCTTTAGTACCGCTTGCAGGCTCCGGACACGCTGTGAATATGAAAAGACACGGCAGTTCCCATTAGCTGCCTGTATGATTGGCGTTTGTTTCATTTTGCTTACCGCATGCTTTTCCTCAAATATTAGGGACTTAATCGATTTTTGTTTTTCTATAGCCGCCTTCAGTATTTTGGCTGTTGCTTTATATTGGGTGGGCACTTTTATTGAATGTGTGAATTGGCTCATGATGTATCACGTGTAAAATTGTATCGAACCATAAGATTGAGTTCTTACGAACAACAGTGAATTGAACCAACGAACTAGGCAGCCGTTCACTCAGTTCGCTGTTATACACTCTGTTAATGTTAAGCATTAGAGTAGCGCGCGTTTTATTATTTATAGTTTTTTTTTTAAAAACAATCGATTTATAGAACTAATTTATATGATGCATACAAAAGATAAGTTATTATAGTTAGAAGTGTAAGAATATTTATCGACGCTGGACGGATGATTTATTAAATTTTTTTAAGCAGACGCTTCAAATTTTTCAAATAATAACAGAGAAGTAACAGCAGTTATGTTCGATACAAGACGAATCGATAAGAATGTCGATACTTTTGGTACAATCTGACAAATATATTAAAATCAAAAATACATAGTATATTTTAGCAAATTAACTCATATTTGTCGGGGATAATATATTAATATAATTGTTTCTCCAAGTAAATTAAATTTATTACTCAAAAAATAATAAACAATCACTTTAAACTAGTAAGCCAGATTCACGTTTTATTAAGTAAATCTATTCGGCCCTCCAAATTTTAAGGTATATGCTTATGCGTTTTATTTCATAGACAACGACTAAAATGCATTTAAAACATATAATATAGCTTAGCTAATTGTGTAAGTAAAATTTTTGAGTATTGTTAAAATTAAGAGCATCATAATATTTAAACAAATAAAAGGTGCCTACATCTAATACGGGGATTTTAATGGTATATGGTTATGAGTAAAAATTCAATTTATAACTGCTCGCAGTTGTAAATGCTTATCTAATCAATGAATTAAACTATTGCGCACCTCTGCTGCCAATTATCTACGTGCTATTGTCGTTGATATTAGGCTTGAGCAAGTGCAGCTTGGTTGATATGGGCCGCAATGACGATGTTAGTAATGGTGATGAATGCGAATGTTGAGTGCTGCCGGTGCCAGAAAGGGTTGTTGCGCTGCTGATGCTAAAAGGCACTGGATTCGTGTAGTCCTTCACTGGGTGCACACCTGACTGAGTGGTGGAAAGGAAGTCATCTGGAAGCTCACCGCGATAGGCACCGAACTGTGGAGTAGTGCGTATTAGCTTTTCTAATGGGGTAAGCCCATAAAGTGTATGACGGGAGTGACCACTGTCGCGTGCATCCAGTTTTGGGGGAAGCACCAATGTGCTATCCACCACAGACTTGCCATCAAAGGTATAGACGGCACCGCTGGGGATGCCGGATTGTGGAATCTTTCGATTATCAGGTGGCAAATAGTATGTATCAATGCGTTCAGCGGCTTCCGCTACCTTATCGTCCGAATCCAGTCCTAGGTCGTCAGCTAAAGCATCCTGCATGTGATGATATTCTTCCTCAGATGGGTCGAAAATGTTGCCCATGTCTTCGTAGTCTTGATCTTCCCCGGGATTGACCGCTGTTTCGGAGGAAGTTTTTTCCTGTTTAATTACTGATGGCTGATTTGTAGCAGACAACCTTTCGTCCTGTCCCTCTCCTTCGCTTTGGGTATCTTCCTCCTCGTCCTCAAAAAACAATTCCTCAAGGGACGGTTTTCTTAGCTCCGCGGCAGCTGGCAGCGAATGTTTCATTGTGGAGGGTAATCTCAGCGACGATGCAGACGCAACTGGGTCTTCTTCTTGCTTCTTATTCAATGCAAGCATAGTTGCATTGGTACTGTCCAATGGAGACGGAATAAACATAGGTTCAAAGCTTTGGGTTTCACTACCACCTTGCTGTGCCGTTAGGAAGAGCGTGTCTGTTTCCATGACTTCATCAATCTCAGAGCCCGGATCCTCACGTCTGTGAGCCACCTGTTCGATTAATTCAGGTGGAAGCTGAACGCCATTGCCATCGGCTCTCATAATTGGACGAAATCCACTCTCAACGACAACGGAATCGGGTTTGAATCCTTGATTTATTGCCGGACGCATGCTGGCAATTTGTTGAGGTGACGGTTCGTCTGGCAAGGGACGCTTTATAATTGGGGTAATCGTAGTAGTTGAGGTGGTTAGAACTGGCTTTTGTTCGGCTTTGATATTGGGGTTTGAAAAGGAAGTGGTTTTTAGTGATGCCTGAGGTTCCTGGTCTACATACGGCACGGGTAACGGGATAACGGGTTTCGGCTTAATTTTGGACCTATCTGCGGCATCAGTTTTTCTCTGTCCAATGCCATTAAGTTCCGTAGGCTGACCCAACAACAGTACCGAAGCAGCAATCGGCTGTATAGGGAAAACCTTATCTTTAAGGAAGGGTTTTAGCAGGCTGGGTACGGGCTTCCGATAATGATTTACAATCAACGATGACTGCGGCAGTATTCCACCGGATGGCGGGTGCTGTTGTGGCAATACGGGCCTGGAGGCAGGTACTTTCTTGATAGGACCGGGATACGGTCGACGTCCGGGTAACTTGACAGGATGAAAGAGCGGAGCATTTTGAGGTGGGCGTAAATATTCCGATAGGCTAATTGTTTTTTGCGCCAGCGCTGGAAGATTACTAGTTAAATTGTGATGTAGCAGTGCAGTGTGAGCATGGTGCGTGTAATGGTGCGGGTGAGGAAATGGAAAGTGTGTGTGGTGCAGATGCGGATATTGTAGACGCTGATGCAAATGAGAGTTAACAATGACAGGCACTGATTGAGGTGCAGCGAAAATGGGTAGTTTCGAATGAACCGATGGTGTGGAAGATGATGATTTTAATATATGTGTCTCGCCATGTAATATCTCGGGTCTGGCTGGAGCCAGCAATGGTTTCGATGGTATTCTAGAGCCAATATTGTCGTTTGTGTTGCCGTTGTTGGTGTTATCTCTGAAGTGTGTCGGTGGTGTGGCGACGATCGACTGGTTCCTTAGTATGCTCTCCTCGAGAGCCTCAGCAGCGCGGATCCCATCTGAAATCAGTTTGGTTATTTCCGAAGATTTGGTTATTTCAAAACTCAGTTTAGGCGGTGTTCCATTCATATTGTGATTCTTTATCAAATCGGTTTGGTGCTTCAATAAAAAATTATCGTTGGGGCTGACCTTGGTTTCGTGACGAATAGATGACTCGGCAGAAAAGTCGTCCCGGACCGGCAGGGGCTGACGTAACTCGTGCCGCTCTGAAGCAGCACCAATACCATCGCCGATGCCATCG
Organism: Drosophila pseudotalamancana; assembly: GCA_037075185.1. NCBI lineage: Eukaryota > Metazoa > Arthropoda > Insecta > Diptera > Drosophilidae > Drosophila > Drosophila pseudotalamancana. Next base: position 113,275 of record JBAMCK010000645.1, read on the forward strand.
CACGAGTCGTGCACGTGTATCTTCCAGCCCAGATAACGATGTGTGAAGCAGTGATAGTAAACGGTGTCTGGGGTATTCCTGTCCGGCTTCCAGCTGATAACTCCGGGTTCTCCGGCATCGCACTTAAGTGTCAACGTCCGCTGATACGCTCCGAAGGACTGATAATCATCGGCAGGGGGACCATCCACATCGGGAGTCCAGTTGCACAAACGGCCCACGCCAGTGGGAGTCACCTGGCCGGACCTGGAACGGTGCACACCAGCAAAGATGCGTACCGCCTGATCGCGGGAAAATCACATAAAGTACTGGAATAACTGTACTTGTTTCAATGTTTTACCTTCTTTTCCTCCTCACGTTTGTGCTCGTACCCACCAACGGAATCATCGCTAATGTAGAAGGGGTGATACTTGGCGGGTATGTCGGGGTTGTTGCCACCCTCCACAACAAAAGTATAGGTTTTCCCCCTCACCACATGAATCTCAGGTATTAGCAAGCCATTAATATACCAGGAGATGCCCCAGCCCACGTGTCCTAAAAAAAGAATCTGATTATATGAAAGAACTAAATAGACTTTCAGTAATACAAACCGGTTATAGCTGGATAGCCATGCTTGCCACCTGTGGGTCCCATTTGGGCATAGAATACGCCATCTTCTGGCTCATGGCATTGTATGGCTGGAATGTCCCATGCACCGTTACTGTTTACCGGCTTGGGTGTAGGTACGGGACGGCGTTGCGTAGATGCTTGAGCAGGTGTGGTACGTTTTAGGGCCTGAGGACTATTCTCATAAAACTCCTCATCAGGCTCAATATTTGGACGACCTGCAGGTGGATATCCCGCACCGCCAGTGGAGCTTATTTGGGTAACTTCTTCCTCCTGTTCGGCTGAGCTGATGCCTGGTTTGGCTCCTTCCGGCAAGGGACAATTCCATTTGGGTTGGCGACCAAACTCAATCTGATGCAAATGCTTATTAAAAAAGGTGTGGAACGAGACCTCCCTGTAATCATTCAATGGCCCAATGGCCCAGACAACGGACTCTGCTTCGCTCACTGAGATGGGCAAGTCCAATCGATCAGTGGCACTCAGCGATCGCTGATAGGTGACAATAGAGTAGCCATTGACCATGGCCGCATTCAGCAGTCGTATGGAGTTGGTGTTGGATTGCAGCTTAACGTCCGGACAGGCGCCGCGACCACCTGAGCACTGAGCCTTGCCCTCTAGGAAATAATCTTGGGCAAAGCCATTTCCAGTCTCGGGATCCACCCAGGCCACAGCGACATCGGCTCCAATCATTTGGCTTATGTTCTTGTTCGGTGAGATGCCAAAGGACATGTAATTGTTGGGTTCTGCGAATAATTAAGAATGGGAGTAGCTTTCTCAGAAACTCAGAGCTATTCGATTCGCAATCAACGAAAGTTGTTCGCCCCATTTCTGGAGGCCGCACAACATGTTCCTAAATGGGTTCCCAACCAGCCAACCAGCCAACCGGTTGCCACGTTCCACGTTCCAGGTGAAAATTCCTGTTGACATTCTTAGCGGTTCCACCTAATACCCAATACCAGTAGCAAGCAACGCGTGCCACTCAAAAATATGCATGCGTAGATGGCCACACTCCAAGATTGAGTGCAGTGCACAGAGCTGAATGCAGATGCCCGCCATCGGCCATGGCAGCAGCATCCACATCGACATAGCTATTAATTGCCCCGTGCGCCGTACGCCGTACTCCCAGCATCGGTTGCGCAATAAACCAGTCGTCATATTTTGCAACTTGTTATTCTACTAACGATGCGGCCGCTGATCGGTCAATTTGCCTGCTAACTGGATTTTTGTTGTCTTCTTTTCAATGTGCGGTTGTTGGTGTGCGAAGACTCCTTTATTCACCGTACTCAGTAAAATGTCAAAGCATCATAATTCGAATGATCTCGACTATTCTCAATTTATTAGTTATTCAAGATCAGCTTTAGTTAGGGCTTCAATGCTATAAAGGGTATTGTTTATGAATCAAAAACTGACTTTGTTCACCTATTTTGTCTGTCAATATTTCAAATATGTTTCAAGTTGAACGGTCTGCCAAATGAATATGTTTTTATAATCATAGCATTGTCAATCTCTATACCATATATGAATATATTGTCTTATAATCATGAATCTTGAATTGAATTGAATTTTTGTATGGAAGCTGACTTAGATTATATAGAACCGTAATAGACTTGTGAAATTCAAGCTGGGTCAGCTTAATAGAGTAACTTATTCTTATGTGAATCATATGTTTTCCTTCCCAACACAACAGAAATTTTGGATATACCGAATGAAGTATCCTATTTCATATCCCATAACAAAGCCAAGCGAATAATCAAGTTTCATTAGCACGATCATTCGAAACCGAAACCGAAACCGAAACTTTTTATGGAGCTTGCTCAAATTTGTTTAGCCACATATTAGAGCCTCTTAAAGTACAAATTTGCCAATCAATTTTAATTAATCTGTCACTTTTAAGCTCCGATTCAAGCAATTTACAAATCGCCGAAAATTTGATGGCAATTTGTGGCAAGCTTGTGATTAAGTTAATTTGGCATTTGGTTGAGTGTCAAGTTCGAGTTAAAAAAACCTACCAAAGTGCTTCCGCATTGCTCTTCGCTAGAGACTTACCCAACTTGGCGACCAGCTGTACAACGATGCTCTCACCGGCCACTGCCCAGCGTACTTCAAAGGCCAGATCATCATAGAGCACCTCGCAGTTCAGCTTCGACTGGAAGAGAATTATTTTGCTTTTGTATTGTCGATAGGCATTGGAATTGGAGCATAATGAAATGAGTGTGCATAAGTGTGTGTGTGGAATGATTAAGGTAGGTAAAGGTATCAGGTATTAGGTATCAGTTATTAGGTATCAGTTATTAGGTATCAGGTACTTGGGATTAGTAAGCATTTGCATTTGCATTTGGATTCGGATGTGGATATATAATCAGCGATTGCCAAAGTCAAATTTAGTGTCTTTTTGTTTTGCTGTATTTAAAAATGTTGCTTTTTAAAATAAATCACAATTTAAGTTCTGATTAAATAATTTTATGAAGCATATACAAAATGAAAATGTTTATAATTGGGAAAGAGGTTGACGGGAGATACGAATACAAGAGTTAAATTAGTATGACTCCGGGATAGGCGCATGTACGTTGTATTTGAATGTGTGTGTATATATGTGTGTATGTGTGTGTGTGTTAGGTGTGTTTGGTGTGTGTTGGATAGGACTAGGGACTCGGTGGAGGGAGAACTGTTGGGTGAACCCAAAAGAAAGTATTGCACACATTTCATTTTGTATAGGCGCTCAATTCAAAAATACAAAGCAAAAATTTTTCAACTCAACAAAATACAGAAGACGACCAATTGATAATTGTATATAAGAATGTGCTGCACATATATTTTATACGTTAAATTCGTGGATTCATTCAAATAGTTTATATAAAATGCACACTTAGAGTCTAATAATTTCAAAGCAACTCGAATGTTATTCTTGATAAATATGTTGCATACAAAATAAATACAAATAATATATGTTTTAAATAATTTCCACGCACACATCAAATGCTTGGCGAGTGGCTATGGCATTCAGGGCTGCAGCTCGCTTAGTATTAAATTTAACGGCTTCTTTACCTGTGGACTGATGCCCAGCATTTTCAGCGAGGGCGGCACATTGAGACCCTCCGGCAGGCGAACATTGCCGAAGTCAACGGTAAACGCCTCACACCACACGCCAAAGTGTCCGATATCGAAGATGGTCAAATCTTCGGGCAGGGTCAGGACAATTGTCTTTCGATCATACCGCCGCAGTGGGTTCTCCTTGCCATTCTCATCGGGTATGCGCAGACCATCGGGCGACGGACGCTGCCCGCGACCCACCCAGAATTTGGCGTCTGTGAATTAAAAATCGGGTGCCATCGCTGCAATGCCCATAGTTATGCCATGATTGTCACCGTTACTTACCTGGCGCTTCGCCATCGTAGCTGAAGTTCGGCACTAAGAGCGTCTGGGCATCCACAATGACAATGTTATCGGAGGAAACGCCATGCACACCCCTCAGAGCACCGATCTTTTGTGGACGGGGAAAGTCCAATGTGCTCGGGATGGCGACATCGCCAAAGTTGACGGCAAACTCATCGCACCACACGGAGAACCACTTGACGTCTCGGAGCGTCTTCCCCTCTGGGAGGGACAGCGTAATGTCCTTGTTGCGATAGCGACGGGTCAGTGAGGCAGTGCCGCCTCGCTCGTCCCTGAGCCGGGCGGCGCCCTCGTTGCTGGGACGCGCAGTGTTGCCCACATAGAAGTAGGCTGCGGGCGCTTCGCCATCATAGTTGAATTTCTTGATGAAAATCGTACGGGAGTCTACGGCGTATACGTCACCGGAAACGCCATGATGCAGTCGTGTCAGCGAGCCGATCTTGGTGCCGTAATATGGGTAGGCGGCATCACAGCAGTGCTGCAGTGCTGTATTGATATTTTTTTTTATTTTTTTACCGAGAAAATAAAAACAAAAGCAAAGCCGCAAATGTTAGGCAAACCAAAACAAAAGACTTAGGCAACGAACTTGGGTCGGCATCAGCGCAAAACTCACGCGAGCTAAGGAAAAAAAACCAACAACAACATAATAATAAAGTAATAAATAAACAGTTCTCTGGCACCACTTAGCAGCCACTTAATTATTCGCATCAAATTTACATATAAACAACAATTTTGAGCTCTACAACAGAAACAATCACGTCATATTCTTGCCTGGCAAATTAATTTCGACCGAGAAAGAGCAAATCGAACAGTAGAATTGAGTTTGTTGGTTCTTGATACCTCCTTATGGCTTTTATAACGATTACCACATTGTATATATGTATGTATGTATATCTCTAATGATGTTAGTCACACACTTTATGGGGTTCAGGAAGTTTCGATTCATGCCAAATAAAGTTGAAGAAGAACAATGGACAGAGAGTTTGTGATGCATGTAACACAGATTGCTATATCAGTAATTTATTTAAACAATACAGAGCAACCGATTTATTCACTCACGGCAAATTTCAAAGAGTTTCAATGAGACAGATATTAATGGCCCGTGTGCTTAGCCAAATAAAAAGCAACCAAAAGAGAATTGCGTCTCCTTTTTGTTAAAAGACTTAACCAAATTCTATTTTTTATGTTGTGGGAATATTTTGCAGTTTATTTGCAAATAGTCTGCGCGTGTGCGCGAATATATTTTTAAACTTCAAACTTTACCTTCACAGGCCTTTGGTTAAAGTTGGACAGCAAAGCCAACAATATTATTGTTGTTGTTGTCGTTGTTGTTGCTGTTATTGTTGTTGTTAAAATTCAATTAAATTTTTTATTATTATTGTTCGCTGGGGCCATAAACACGTTTGGGTGTTGCTGCCACTATCAGGCCAACAACTATGGGCGGCCTCCATGGCCTGCAGTTTTAGACGCGACTCGATTTGATTATGGGGCCTGAGCATTCGTATTACTCTTGTTGTGTTTTGTGCCATGGTGCCTACAATCGAGCAATCGACCGACCGATCGAGCGATCGATCGATCGATTCGTGGCCATGGCACTTGGTGCTCCAAATTAGCAAGACGCCGACAAGTCTTTCCTGTCTGAGCACAATCTCGACTATTGCCTTAGCTCACAATTTACACTCAATAGAACCAATTTGCCGGCTGCTTCTTTGGATTAGTTTTGCTGCTTTAAGTCATATAAGGCACCTCCTTTTATGAGCCTAAATAGTTTGCTTATAAAACAAACCCAGCCTCCGATCCGAGTCGAACTAAATGCCAAAGGTGTAATTAAAAGTTAAATAAAAGCAACAGCACATTGCCGTCGAGTGTCTTATTAATGATGCTCGGGCCGGAGCCATTAGGCAGGCAGTCAGGCAGTCAGGCAGTCAGGCCAATAGCAGTGGCAGCCTATCGAGTGCCAAGCAAACGAACCCAAACTCAAATCTAAGCCCAACTGGAACTGGTTGCGGCAATTGCCAATCATTTGCAGCCCGGCCAGCAGCATTTAACCAATCGATATACACATGAAGTGATGCTAGTTAATATACATGTATCTATATACATACATATATCCATAGTGGTAATATGTATATATGAACATATGTGTATGTGTGCGTGTATGTGTATGCACGTATTCGCGAAACCCAACAAGCAATCTTCAACCTAGAGACCTACTTTCACGTTGCATACAAAATCCAAAAGAAGAGGAAGACGAAAAAAGACCGCTTTTCCATTGAGGCAATCGCCCGATCGGAGGTCTCCGAATTGTATCAAGGAAACGCATACACATAAATTTATGCTAATCCGTCAGGCAATGCTAATGCAGTCAGTCAGTCGATCAGTCAGTCAGTCAGTCAGTTAGTCAGTCAGTCGGTCGGTCGGTCGGTCGGTCGGTCGGTCGGTCGGTCGGTCGGTCGGTCGGTCAGTCAGTCAGTCATTCAGTCAGTCATTCAGTCAGTTAGTCAGTCAGTCAGTCAGTCAGTCAGTTAGTCGGTCAGTCAGTTGCTCTGCGGCCAGTTCAACGGTCAACGCCAATCATAAAACGTGTGCAGACGACTGTTGAATATTCATTTGGCATACTTTTTTATTCACACACAAAAGATGATATATTTGCGCCGTGTCATTCGGCGCTTTGTCTGCCCGCCCTCAGGCCATTAAACACACACACACATGCATACTCGTGCATGCAGGTATATGTGTGTATGGCACTAATCTAGTTTTAGTTTTTGGCTAGCCCCCATTTGCATCACAATGTGCGTTTGTCACTCATAAATCACAACTTAATCTACTTACAGCTCAATGCGGCCAAAAGGCCAACAAGCAGCAGCCACAGCTTATCCTTCACTGCTGCTGACATGGCTGCCAAGTGGAACTCCAAATGGAGCTGTTGCCGGACAAAGTGCTTTGATATAGGGTTTCGTTTTTTTTTGTTTTTATTATTTTGTTTTTTGTTTGTGTATTTCTTTGTGGGTTAACGTGGATCCTGGTACTTGCACACAAGAAGAAGAGACACTGTTAGACACACACACGCACACGCACACACACAGAGGCACAAGCGCACGGCTGCTGTTGGGACTGTTGGTGACTGTTGGTGACTGTTGGTGCTGCACGATCACGACCAAGCGCTACGAACTCCAAAACCGCACTGAACGACGTTGCGTCTGCGCTAAGCTAGTGGAAGAGTTGAGCGCCGTGGAAGTTGCTGTCGACGTCAGCAGCGGGCTGGTTTAAGTTGTTGCTGTTGTTGTTGTTGTTGGTGTTATTGTTAATGTTACTGTTGTTGCTGCTTACAAGTGCTTAGTTGTTGTTTCTGCTTTGGCACCAACACCAACAGCAGCAACAGCAACAGCAGCAGCAGCAGCAACAGTTGCTGATGATGTTGTTGTCGTTGTTATTATTGCCATTGTGGTCGCCGTCTCATCAGCGTCGTCAATAATTATCACAGTCAAAGCCCCAACTAAAAACTATAAACTATAAACTAAAAACTAAAAACTAAAAACTAAAAACTTCAAACGGCGCTTGGCCGATGTTCAATTTTTGCACATCGTCGCTTTTATTTTGTATTTTTGCCAATTTTTATGTGCATATTCAAATGATATTTTACGCTATGAACTTGTTTCGCTATAAATGCATTTTTTGTCCATAGTTTTTGTGTTGCGGCAGCCACAATATATTTGTTGCTCAACTCTCCTAGAAACGTCGTCTCATTGGCTCACATAGATAAATACAAATGCAAAATTCAAATTTCCATAAAGCATAACAACAAACAATAAGCAATTAAATTTGGCAGAGAGTTGTTCCAATTTGGGATTTGGGATTTGGAATTTGGGATTTGGTTATTGTTCACTTATTTGATTAGATATTAGATAATGCGCCTCTATCAATTTCACATGATAGATGAGGAGAAAGACGACAGCTCCCCAGCTCGGGAGCTCGGGCTCTCGTGAAGTTCACTGCTGGCGGCCGCCTCGTGGTTAACGTTTGCCCAGCGGCTGCTTTGCACAACTTTCTCGTGGAAGGGTTCGCTAAAGGTCAGCCCACTATGGGAGCTATCATTATGGGCTTGTAACTCGTTGGCTAAGTCGCTTGCATAATTCAATTAACATCCAAGTTATTATTGCGATCAGTTCCACACGAACATTTTCCCATCTCTGGCCAATCTGAACTTTTTGAGGCACGTGAAATTATGGTTTTGGGAGCTGGTTTCAACTCCTTTTGTTCTGTGTTTGAGGTGATTTTTCCTGTTTATCGCATTAAGTGTGGTCTGTTAATTATTGGAATGCCATTGTTATTTTTAAATAATCAGTCTTTTTTTATTATACAAACAATGACATTCCGGTCTTTATGCATTGCAATGTTTTGCGCATTTTATTTCGACACATTTGCGCATTTAAATAATGTGAATAAAGCGAATCAAGGTTCATCAAATTTACGATCAAGTATCTGTATCTTTTATTGGTCAAGCTCCCAGTAAACAGAGAATGTCTATCGACAAAAATAAAAAAAAAACACATGCCTTCAATAAGAAATAGATGAAGTTATTCTGATAAGGTATGAATTGCATACTCTATGTAACATTTATGTGTAATAAATAGAAAGAAAGAGAAGAAATGGAATGCCCCCTGTTATCTATTCATGGATAAATATTTCACATAAATTGTAGAAAGTATTCATAAATCATCTCTGTTACTTTGCATCTTTGCATCTTTCACTCGAAGATTTATTAAAGCGATCATAATTTCTTTGATGAAATGCTTTCGTAATCAACTTGCGGCCGGGGAGTCAAAGACAACACCAAAATCCATGCGCCAATTCAACGGGTTTTCATTGCGTGAGCGGCTCATATTATCTGGCCATAAAACAAACTATTCCAGTGCGTGCCTTCTGCCATTCTCCCATGAGGTTTTCAAAGTTTTTTGAATCGCCACAAATTAGTTTTGAGTTTCTTAACTGACATTGAAGTTCAAGTCAGTGGTGACCAACTAACAGCAGCAGCAGCAGCATCAGCAGCAGCAGCAGCAGCAGCAATTAACATTCAAAATAAAGACGTAAAGCTTCCACATTTGGCCCGAGCCAAGACGAGCCGGCCCGGCTCTTCTGCGGCCTGGTCGGAGCAGTTTCGCAAATACATTCAAATAAATATAAATACTTACATAATATACATATGTATGCGAACTTTTAGCTCGCTGACAGCCTGCTGGCCGTTAGATTTATTGGCCAAGTATCTTCGCATGCAAATTCACTTCTGCTCTCTGACTGGATTGATCCAATAATAAACCAAGTCCAGCAGATCTTAAATAAAAGCAGTCAAGACCGTCGTAATTACCTTTTGTTATTCCGATTTGGTGTAATTTTTGTATACTGATCAAATTAATGCCCTTCGCACCGTACAAATCTGCATTATGCATATGTATGTGTTTATTTATGTGTCAATATATTATAATATCTTAAGCGTTAAAATACGTAAATAATAATATTTACTCTTTTATTTGCAGACACTATTCGAAAGACCATATAATGCGATATGCTAAAGATGTGGTCGGCGTGTTTTTAAATATTATCTACATACTCAGAGACCGTAAAATATATACTTACAGATATCGTATTGATCTTTGGGCCTTTTAAAAGATTCCTTGAAAGTAAATAAACATATTTGTTTGGTTGTACAAGTATTCGCATCGAATCTATTAAGCCCTTTAATACTAATAATCAAGAAACAAATAAGTTTACATAAAAATAAAGCATTCTATACTTGTGAACTTTAATTTCTTATACTATGAAATATGTACTTATCCAATGCTGATACTTAATCCAATGCTATACTTAATCTAATGCTATACTTAATCCAATGCTGATCTGCTGTTGAGTTATCACTTATAAAAACATTATACTATTTTTCATATTTTTTATAATATATGCACAGACAAGAAATATTTGTAGTCGGGCACTCCCCACTAGAAAACTCTTGATAGTATTTGCGAACTGTCATTTAAGTAAATCTTATCGATTGATAAGCCTCACCTAAACTTTGATCAAGCACCTAATAAGCCTTCGCAATCGCTTCCTTTTCCCGGTCTAAATCATAGATTGCCACTACGAGTGATTTCCCTCCTGTCACTCACTTTTTGCACCTGGCAGTGCGTATGTATATTAGGTTGGCATCGTGTGGGACGCCGTTGCAACAAAATTGAAACTTTCGAAACTGTTTTCGATGGTTGGCAAACACCTCACACATCCAACCGGCTGAGGTCAAGCAAATTGCACAAATCCGGAGGGGGCGCGTCTTAAAAATATTGCTAATAAAATGCTAAAAAAAAAAGCATGAAGCCTCATATCAGTTCAACACGTAAGTATCTTATTCAAGACTGTTTGATAGCTACCCTGTACCTATTGGGTTATTAAATATACATATATAGTAATTTATACAGTATCAACTTGCATTGATATCAAATTGTTTCACACTATTTATCAAGTGGCTTTTAAGTATATATAGGAATTTTTAGACCAAACTAAATTGTTTTTAATAATAATCGAAGCCAAATGTACTTCTCTTTAAGAACTGTTTGTCATAAAATTCCCAATTAAAATGTATTGTTAACTTGTATTTTATTTATTCAAACTTCTTATATGAGAAAAATTCATATATGACAAATCCGTAACTTTTTTCGATGAAAATTTAATATCAATTTTGAACTAAATAAACACACAATTTTAAATTGAAAATTAATTTATTTCACTGCTCCACAATTCATTAAGGTTCAATTTTTGAACCTCAAGCCTAAAATGAATGAAGCATTGACAATAGCTCCATTGTACAGGGTATTTAAATTGGAAAGGCAGCATATTAAATTTTATGACTGCAATGACTCAACATTTTCTAATCAGAGCAGTGGCCTGAGCCATCATCATTAGTGGCAGCAGCAAAACAAAATTCAGATTTTGCCGAAAAACAAACAACAATTGGAATATTATCAAATTGTTGTTGATTTCAAGCAAATCGCGTGCCTTCAAATTTTAATTAGCTTAATTAGCCGCACAAACGAGCTTAGTTTGGTGCACACACAGCCATCGCGGCCAAGAAGAACCCAAAGCTCTCTGACCTTGGGTAGCCCCCATATTGTTGTTGTACTTGTTGTGGTTGTTATTGTTGGTGTTGCTGTAGCTGTTGCTGTCGCTGTAGCTGTTGCCGTTGCTGTCGCTTTATTCGCATGCGCGTTGGAGGGGCGTCTATTGGCCTCTTGGGACCTTTCGGCTGCACATTGTTTATGAGTTGATTGTTTAGGTGCTGCCGCTGCCGCTGCCGCTGCCGCCGCCATCGAAGCAGCAGTAGAAGCAGCAGCAGCAGAAGCCATCGTCATCTGCAATTCAAGGGCACGAGAGCTAGCACGGTCCCAGGGTGTGTGTGTGTGTGTGTGTGTGTGTGGAGAGGAGGTTCGACTGCTGCTGGCACATTTGATCAAATTGAATGGCTAACCGGCGGCCGTAGTGATTTCTAATTTAAATTTTTACTACCATGCATTTGCGAATAATGCTTCAAGACTCTCGACTATCGACTATCGTCTGTCGACTCTCGGATAGAGTTGTGTGCGGTGCTTGTTGTTTGCCTTATTTATGGCCAGAGCCGGTGTAATTAATCTTCTGTAAAGTTGCATTACCAACTGCACACAAGCATAAGTTAGTGCATTTGAGCTCCAGGCCAACCAAGTCTCAGTGCCACATTATTAGCGAAATGCCATTAGTTTTCGCCGCCTCGCATAAATTTACAATTTGCCATTTGCAGGCGTTTCTAATGTTCAAATGCGACGCTTTATGACACATGCGGGTGTCACGGGAGGGGGGAAGGAGGGGCTCAGAAGTTTTGGTTGAGTTGAGCCGTGTGCTTAGTCAATAGCGAAAACAAATTCAAATACCAAGAATAGCATTTAAATAAATATAGATTCAACTATATAGCACAACATATTGTGTACGAATGAGCGGGAATGTCCGAGATTGACATTTGCACAATCGCACGACTTGTGCGTTTGTGTGTGTGTGTGTGTCTTGCCATTCAAGCCGTTATTCGCTATTATTATTGTGCTATTTTCCATACATATTATATAAAGAGATACCGCTATTTAACAATAGTTTTCGCACACTTTTCAAAACATATTTGGATGAGGAAATCGCAGTTACAACAGCGTGTGCGACCCACGCATAGACAGCAATTAACTGCCGTGTGACGAAATGCGCATTAGGTAGGCAATAAATACACATTTGTACAAATGCACACATGCATGCTTGCACCCACACCCATACACCCATACACACATTTATAAGTGTGTATTTATGTCGCCGGACCCCTCACTGAACAGCGGGCAGAATGCACGTGAGGCACAAATGTGACTGCCGAGGAAATCTCGGAATTATCCGGAAATTTTGGGAATGTCAAGCTAAAGTTAAACTAATGTAGCATAATTGATAATGATGTGATCATAAAAAAGTAACTATGAACAAGAATTTAGTGGTTCAACAAAAGGCAATCTGGACTTTAATCAGTGCAGGCCAGTTAGCTATTTATATGTTTATACATATATACGTTTTGTGTAACAAAAGAATATTTTCATTTATTTTTCCTTTTGAGGTTTATCTAAAACCAAATATTGTTGTGGCCGGGTCAAGTTTTCTTTTTAAAATATTGTCAGTATTATTAAAAACAATTGACTTATTCTAGAACCTCCATTTATTATAATTATTCCGATTTATGCTCACATCTATTACTTTGTATATATGTATGTGTATCTAATTTGCCAAGATGAAGGTATGGTAAATGATAATTGTGTATACTTGTTGATAATAATAACTCTAATATTAAGTAAAAGACACGATATTTTTTGTTTCTTATACATAAAGTACACTTGAACTTAAATCAATGATAGTTTATAAATACTCGTTGATAATAATATTTTTAATATTAAAGTAAAAGATAAGATATTATACTGTTCTTATACATAAATGCTTGCATATTGTAATCAAAGCAGCAATAAATCTCTTTCCTATCAACAATAAAATGGTGTTGGTATTAATTTAAAGTCATTTTTATTTAAAGGCAACTAGATTTACAAGCTAGTTCAGATTTTAATCCAAGTAACAAATTATAGTATATTATTTCAAGAGAGTTCAAAAATACTTGCTTATTGTCATTGCCTAATAATATAGCATAAGTACAATAAAGACACATACAAACATTTTGTTTCAACTTTGAACAAAGCAGTCGACAAAAAAAGAAGCTAAATCCGCGCGGAAAATGCTGAGCTGGCATCACTGCTAGCAGAGTCGCAGACCCATAGTAACAGCCAGAAAGAGAGGGAGCGAGGGAGAGAGCGCCGATCGAGAGCACATGCTAAGAATACACACACATGTCACACGTGTGTGTGTATAAAACTGTTTAACACTCGACGGCGCGTCGTGTGGGTAGTGCATATCAGACCGAGAGTTCTGCCTGCTGAGGCGGTTCAGATTCTGTTTTGAAAAAGCGAAACAGTTTTTCAGTTTGAAACGAACGCGAAACGGAGCAAAACGTTGACTGTCGGGCGCTGAGCGTTGAGCGACAGAAGTGTGAAAAAGCGTTCGATATTTGGGAGAAGACAACAATAACAATAACAATAACAAAAACAAAAACAAAAACGAAAACAGAAACAATTTGTTGATTAATACAAACCGAAGCAAAATGCACAGCAAACTTTTGGATGAGGTACGTCTACGTCTGTCTATTCATCAGCTCTTAAGTATTTTCCAGAAGATCTCGTCCGTTTGTTCTTCTTCTGTTTTCTGTTTTGCCGGCTTCAGTGGCTATTTTTGTTAGCATATGATTTATTTCCAATTAGTTATCGATAGCCCCATTGGACTCCCAGAGATTACGCTCTTAGTTGTTACTTAGTCATCGCACCCCTCCTCGTCTCCTCCTCCTCCTCCTCCTCCTCCTCCTCCCATCCTGATCTCTTTTATACGCCTTTGTGTCATAGTTTTATTTACATTCATCGGCATCATAAACATTGGCAGCCAAATCGTCGCCTTTGGTGCGTTTCGCGGAAAAGCCAACTGCGGAAAAGCATTCCTTTATTGCTTGGGAACAAAGGCGAAGGCAAAGATGGGAATTGAGGAAATGTTTCATCTATCTGGGCAAACAAATTCGGGTCAATTTGTAAAAAATCTCAGAGATTCAGCGAGTCTGAAGCTAACCACCCGTGGCCAGACATGTTCGAATTGCATAAAATTATAATGCTCGAACTGAACTGGTTTTCCAGCTCTGAAAATCTGCATTCATGCATATTCATGCTAATTAAAAGCTGAACTCGAACTTTTTCAAGACTGAGCGCTAATCAAATGTAATAAAAAGGCGTTCTCATTCGCCTTACGAAATTCTTTAGCCTGCGACTTATGCAAGTTCTAGTTCAAACAAATGATGACTTAACAGCTGTATTACATACACATGCCAAACCCCCTGATAACTCAGCTGAAATGTAACAACAACACCTGCTGACGATTACAGAATAAGCTACACAGACGTGTCATAACATTGTAGACGCAACGAGTTGACCAATTAGCCGACCCCGGAGTGTAATTTTCCATTCAGATCCGATTCCCCGCGCGCTTCTCGCTTCTCCCTTCTCCCTTCTCCTTTTTTCCCTTTTCCCCTTTCCCTGTTCGCCTTTCGCTTTTCGCTGACACTTGCACTGGCGATTTATTTTCGTGAATTTGTTGGCGCATTCGTCAAAAGGTGGGGAGGCTGACCCCTCCAATGGTCAGTGCAGGTGTGTTGGTGCCTTTGAATCACTGCGACTATTTATACTCTTGCTTTTCATTTTCTTGCTCAAGCCATTTCAAATATAATTTTTTATTTCACGAAACTAAGAGCGCGCCCACCATACGAATCGAACGTTTACTCTGCCAAGCAGAATTTTGTATGCTCTTCTATTAATCCAACTTATGTTTCTTAAGCTATTAGAGCATCATCTCAGTCGATTAGTTTTTTTGAATTAATAATATTAGCCGAGTAGAGACTTGTATACCCTTTTTCCGAGCACTGTTTAGCTATTTACTTATAATAGTTTTTGGGAAAAATAATAAAAATAAGTATAAGATTATCATAAGAAACAATTTACATTAATGAACATGTGTTCTTAGT
Source organism: Drosophila pseudotalamancana (assembly GCA_037075185.1). Lineage (NCBI taxonomy): Eukaryota > Metazoa > Arthropoda > Insecta > Diptera > Drosophilidae > Drosophila > Drosophila pseudotalamancana. The sequence continues at coordinate 128,474 of JBAMCK010000645.1, forward strand.
CGCTGTTTTTCTATTGATAAGGTGGGCATACTTTTAGAATAGAAATATTTAGGCTAGCAGACTCTTGTCGATCTTTAAATTTCTGAATAGCTTGTTAAATAATGTAAAAATTTGGTTTGCGTTGCAAGCTGCATGACAAAGTGCGCATACTTTCCGCCCCACTGTAAGCAGATTATAAAAGCAAACTACTCCGAAAATGTGTGAATTTTCAATTTAACGTTGAGTGATTCCGATGAATGGGCACGAATCTGGGTTTTCGGATGTCACATCGACGAACCGCATTGACATGTCGAGGAATTTGCTAATTAGCAGGTGCCGCAGCTGACGATTGAATGTAAAGGTAAACAAAATGATTGAATTGGAGAGGTTTGCGGATTTGCGGGTTTGCGGGCTTGCGTGATCCTCACTTGTCCCGGGGGCGACGAATAAGCGAGTGCACGCGTGTACCTATTATATAGTCGGTCAGTCCGATAATGATTGCTGGAGTGGGGGAGCCAGACGTAGACCAGACGGCGCGGAGATAAGCCCGTATAGCGCAAAGTTAATGAATCAATCCGTAGTCCGGACCTTCACCTGTTTACGTGCTTGTGTGCACTTGTGGCAAGTGTTTGTAGCAACAACTAATCAACTTATCAACTAATCAACCCATAAACTAATCAACTAATCAACTAATTCACCAGCAATGCCTTCCACTTGCAGCTCAACGAGAATGGCTACATTGTCATCGAGGACTTCCTGAAGCCGGAGGAGGTGGACACACTGTACCAGGCCGGGCGGGCACTTTGTTTGGATGCACCGCAGACGAATCGGAAAATCTTCAGCACCATCAAGGCACAGGATGCGCACAGCAAGGAGCTGTACTTCATGGAGTCCGGCGACAAGGTTCGCTACTTCTTCGAACAGGGCGCCATCGGGGATGAGGGGCAACTGGTTGTGGACCCCATGATCGCGCTCAATAAAGTGGGACATGCGCTGCATGTGGAGCACCCAACCTTCAATGCGTTGACCTTCAGCAATCGCGTGAAGGAGATCTGCTGGCAGCTGAACTACAATCGCCCGGCCGTATGCCAGAGCATGTACATCTACAAGAATTCCGGCATTGGCGGCGAGGTGACTCCCCATCAGGACTCGTGGTTCCTGCACACAGAGCCCAACTCGGCGGTGGGCTTCTGGTTTGCTCTAGAGGATTGCACCCTGCAGAACGGCTGCCTGCAGTTCATCAAGGGCTCACACAAGAGCGGGGTTCATCGTCGCTACGTTCGCAATCCCGATTCAACTGCATCCGAGCTCATGGTCTACGATCGCGCAGCTCCCATCTATCCGCAGTCCAGCTTCACGCCGCTCCAAGTGAGCAAGGGTGAGTAGTATCCACGGCCAGTCGGTATTATTACAATGTTAACTCTTAACTCCTTCGACGACAGGCACATGCATTGTCATCCACGGCAATGTGGTCCACAAGAGCGAGCCCAATCGCTCCCAGAAGAGCCGCCCCGCCTACACCTTTCACGTGATCGAGACTGAGAACAATGTGAAGTATTCGGAGGACAACTGGCTGCAGGCTCCGCAGGACAAGCCATTCCCATTGCTGTTCGAGCGCAAGGATTAGGGAGTCATTGGGATTGGGATCGTATCACTGCTGATTTCGGTATTTTTGCTTATAAGATTGAGAGTGAATTTCTTGAATGAGAATGAAATAATATCGCCATATTTTAAGTTGTACATGTAGAGTTTTATGAAGTTATCATAAATAAAGCCTAATATGTATTAATTTGGTGTTTTTTTCGGGGTTGGTTGTACTTGGGGGAAAAGCAGAGGATTGGTCAAAGATAATTGTGAAGCATACGGCATAAGCGGCCCATTCAGCGCTACCTACTCGAATGATAAGTACTAACCTATGGAATTCATGGTATTATAATTTTCAATTCGAAAAATACAATTTAGTTTTATCAATAATCACCACCCTTTACTGCATCTGCTTAGATAACTCTAATCAGGTGCAAAGGCTTTTCACCTGAGTACAAAGAAATAAAGTCTTAAGTTCGATTAAAAAGGCAATAATAGATGTGAGCAAAAAAGTCGCAAGCCAAATAATAGATAACTGACAGCCTTGGTTCAAATCTCTGCTATTTGTACCCAAATTAGATTTTGTTGTCGATTACAAGTGTCCAATAAGTACAGAGTGGGAAAAACATCGCACACCCCAGAATCAAAAATTGGTAGTTTTGGTAATAAACTCTGCTAAGTGCTGAGGCAATAATAATTATTTCGTTAGCAGCTTAAAAGTATGCAGTAGATTTGTAGGTGCCTTGCTGGTATTCGGTTATTTAGTACATACGATATATGATATTTAGGTGTTAGCTGAAAAATTAAATATAAAAATATGGATAATCCATCATATTTAACAGTTTTGCACTTGAATGTATAAAGTACACTTATTTCCCTACATTTATAAGTTTTAATGTGCATGAGGTATTAATTTTAAATATTTCTTTGCAAGCTGAAAAGTATGCAGCATCTGTAGAGTTTTTGTTTATTTTACGCCTGTTTCTTAGATCAGTTTTTAGTTCATACGGTATTCGATGTTTTTATGGGTGCAGAAAACTATACTATCAAACATCGTAATGCGATGTTAAAATGAATTTTTGTTTTTAAAAGATAAATTGGAGGTTGTATTGAATAAAGAAAAGAGACTTAAATGAAACAATGAGACGACTTTTTGATCAGTTGTAAGCATCCAATTAGACAGTTGCTGTTCCAATTGGCAACTAAATTCGATTCTTGAACATTATTCTTGAAGACAAACCATGCACATTAAATAAAAGTTAGTAGATTTATCTATGCCATTTATTGCATGTCAGTTTTCAAGCTTTCTGTCTGATTCTAATTCTAATTCTAATTCTAATTTATATATTTAGCAGCACTGATCATTAATTATATCAAAAGCTTGTTGTTGGAGTGTCTGCCGAAATAGATTCAAAGATGAAGCGTAAACAAAATATTTCCCAGCCGATACATCTTTCATTTCTTTATCAATGCGATTTATCTGACAATTTAGCATCTTAAGCCGGAACAAAAATACGAATTAAACGAGTTTCAATCTTTTCATTCATAATTTGCATTGCCACCAAAAAATATTTTCCATTAGATGAAACCCTTTGGCGCGTGTTTAAATGGCACCGCAAAAGGTAAAATCCGGTTAGTGTTCCATGCAAATGCAGATATCCTTTAGAGGCTTCCAGTTTTTCTTAAGTAAGATAGAATCTGGCATCCCTGCCTTCACTTATAATTAATGTGACTAATTTGTGATAATCGACATGGGAATCTTGTTTATTAAACGTTTTGGCAAAAGAAAAAAAAAACCAGAGGAGCTTCCATACAAAGCCTTTCACATGTTTCGCCAGCCGAGGCACACACACACACACACACACACACACACACACACATGGAGTGGACAGTTTTGTGTTTTTGCTCCTTAAGTCTTTTGTTGTCGACGTTGTTCCTGTGGCTTCTTCTTATATGTATGTAATGTTCTTTCATGTTGCAAAACGATTTGTTGGGCGCAAGATTTATGAACTTGTTTTCCCTGACAGCCGACAGTGGTTAAGGTAACACACACGCACACACGCACACACTCACAAACAAACACTCGCACACACAAACACACCAACACACACACACACATACACACATGTGAAGAGACTCTGTGTATGCGTGAACATGCCGCTAATTAGAAGATTTTAATTATCTGTTTTCAATCAGCTTCCACTCAGATAATGATAATGCTGCCTTGTTCTCATTCTCGTTTTTGTTTTTGTGTTGGTTTTTGTTGTTGCTTTGCTTCTTGCTTTTTGCTTTTTGATTTTGACTTGCGGCTATTTAAGCCAAAATGCTGTTGACATTTTAGCGGGTCGACTTCCACATGGCCAACAATTTTGGAAGGTGTTTTTGGTATCACGGCCACGCGAATGCTGCCAATAAGTGCTGTCAAAATGTCCTAAATCGATTAGAATTGATTTTGAGAAGCTCGCTGACAGGCCAAGCGAGAGCAACAGGGATAAACCCACGAGCCCGCGGACGAGCCTTGATCCTGCGCCCCAGCTCCTACCTCTGCCCCCGCCTCTGCCTCTGCCTCTGCCTCTGCCTCTGCCTCTGCCTGGACACAATCACAATAGCGGATTACAGTTGTCTGTCGTGTTCTGCGGCCAGTTCGTTGATTGTCGGCCTTTTTGCACAGCTCAACCTCCCCCTCTCCCCGTCTCTCCCTCTGCCCCTTGTTGCGTGTTTAAGGCCCAAAAGGAGGCGATGTCGCTGTCATTGACGATTTATGTCAACTGCCGCCGCGGCACAATATTCAAATTCTTTGCATTCACTCATCACTTGTCGTCAGCTCGTTGCCTGCTCCCCTGCATCGGATGTCAGATGGCGGACGACGGACAACGGACGGCGGACGACGGATCGGTGGCTGGGGGTCGGGGGTTGCCAGTCAGGAGCTGAGGACGGCATGAACTTTTGAAGCGGCGAGCTGCAAAATTATGTGTCCGGCACGGAATACCTGGCGAGGGTTGCTCCATTGTTCAGTCAAGCAATTTCTCTGTCTCCCTCTCTCTATATAGGCATTTGCTTTGCCTGATGAAAAGCCAAAGATTAGCACTTAGGCAGTACAAATCTATAATAAAACAATTTTCCACTGTTCTCAAAAGTTCGTCCTTATTCATAAAGCATCATATGAATCGATCCGGAATGTTATGGGATAAAACATTATACCCTTTTTTAATGGGTTTAGGGTATAACAAGTCTGGAATTACTTGAATTGCAATCAAATATTTAAAGCTTTAACTAAAAACTCAATTATATAGCACAAAAGTCAATCAAAGTGCAATCAAGTATTTAAAGCTTTAAGTGAGATCTAAATCATAAAGCACTAAAGTCAATCTTTTTTATTATACAATGCATTTACAGCTCGAACAGTATTTTTTATCTGTATTTCGAGTCCGTTAGCTGGCATCCACAACAAGATAAAATCGTCACACGTATAGAAGAATATTTGTTTAAATATAATGTATAAAACAACAAGAAGTTTGCATCAAAAAGTATGCTATACTCGTATATGTATGAATCCCCTCTATGAGTACCTACTCAGCTTCTATTCCTCTATTCTATTCCCATATTATTATTATTATTATCTGCTGGATAACTTATCAAAGCACCCACTGGCCAAGAGGCATTCGTGTCTAGTTAACTCGCCACTCAGCGCGACTCGCAGCACGTAAATTGAATTCAAAAACAAAATTTATTTAACTCTAATGGATTTGGGCATCCCGAGTGGTTCTCCCTCCGAGCTTAGCCTTTGCCTTGCCTTGCCTTTGCCTTGCCTTGCCTTGCCTTGCCTTTGCCTTTGCCCTGGAGAGCTTTCCGCATTATCTTCCGCTGCTCTCGAGCGGCTTACACCTCGCCAGGTCGAGCGCGTTGCGTTTGTTGTTACTTTGATTTGACAGGATTCATTGTCTCCGCCACTTGAATGACTTCAAGCTTACGCGCCGCAGTCCCCGCCTCTCCGTCTCCGTCTCCGTCTCCGTCTCCGCCACAGATTTGGAGGCAGACGTGGGCATAGGCACATTGTCCGCATCGTGGAATCCATCGTCGTCCGAGCCTGAAGCCAATGCGTATTGACATTTTAAATGCGTCCATCACTTTGGGTAGACTTGGCTTTGGCTTTGGCTTTGGGTTCAGGTTGCGCCTCGCTGCTCTTCGCCGGCTGACGGAATTGATTTAAATATATTTCTGCCCCAAGGGGCCGCAGTTCCACGTTCCTGCCTCGGTGAGTTTTCGGTGGGCATGGACACTAAATTGGTCGGAAGCTGCAGCAGCAGCGGAATTTATAAGTGAGGCGCGTTTTGGACGCTTTGATTGACTTGTGTCACTTTGTCTCATTTGTCAGGCGAACGCCTTCATCCAGCTCGTGGCGCTTAAGTGTCAGGTGTCTCATTGGCCACTCAATTGAAATGTTTGCCGAGCGGCTGCCATCAATACGGATGGCTCGGAGGCGACTCAGAGCACGAGTTGGCTGGCACTCAAGGCTTTTGTCCAGGCCAAATGACATGCGCCTGCATTCAAATGCCCGTCAAATCATTATCCGGATGAGCGGGTGGCGAGGCGGCGGTAATGGCGGCGCATCCTTTTGGCAATATCCTGCCGCAAAATCCCAACTGCGACTCATACATGCGATTTATGACAGCTGTGTACATGGGAGCGGTCTGGTTCAGGAAATGTCCTGCCTGCTAACCGGAGATACGTTTCATATCCTGGAACACGTTCCCGCCTGCTGGCCGAGATCCGCATTCATTTCACAATTGAATGCCGCATCTCAGGCTCTGTGACAGCCAAGATTTGTTTGTTTGCCACACTCCCACTCACACTCACACTCACACTCACAAACACACGCCCAATGCCAATCCCACCCGACCTGTCCAGCTGAGTCGAAAGGGGTTTCCATCCTGATAATGCGGCAACAAATACGTGGCTCAATTGCGTTCAGTCGAACTGAATTTCCATGGTGCTAAGTCCTTGCCATGACAGCCTGACAGCGGCATTAGTTTCCCCCTTCCTCTTCCGTCTGCCAGCTTCTCTCCTCGCAAAGTACATTTTCTTAATGCTCCATTCATTAATTGTCATCTATTCGACGCTAGACTCATTTAACCAATACTTGACAGAAGGAATAAAAGCCCCAAGTCCGAAGGAGCATACAAATATCAATCTATAATTAAATAGTTACAGTATAATAATAGTTAATAAAATAATTTATTATGGATGTATTTCAGAATAAATGTGTATATAAATATATGATATATAAGATCATTTTTATTTTTAAATAATGGTATCACTTAAAGTAGATAATCTTAAATGATAAATAGAAGACAAGCGAGGTAAAAGGGAGTAAAGTAAAACAAATAAGTGTGAACACCTTAGAATACAAGATTTGAAAATATCATATGAGAGTTTTAAATATATAAGAAGTAATACGGGTTCTGCCTGACCTTTACCTTTCACAGCAATTCCAGCTTAAATTTCTACTTTTTCAGCTTTTTGATATATATAAATATATAATTTTTATAATTTTTCAAGCTACTTATAAACAATCTAAGAATCCCAGGCTTGTGAAGGGATGTTCTGATTGTCCCCAAGTCAATGTATTTGAGAAATGGGTTGATAGTTTATAGTTTATCTATTATATACATGTATAGATCCACGTATGTACACAAATATAAACAAAAACTCACGCAAGCTCGAAGACTTTCTTTCGAATTTAGGCTGCAGCTTTGCTCTCGCTTTCCAAAACTTACGAAAAATACTTTATTTCCTAACTTTTCTGTTTTCCATCAGATGTTAAGTTGAGAACTGTGAATTGTGAATTGTGCTCAGACCCACAAGTGGGAAGTCGTCGAAGGTTCACTGCCCAAGAAAGTCATGAAAAAGATTCAGCTATGAATACTTAATCTTCACTTTATACCCTTTCATTATTGTCCAACTAAGGACAGATCTTAAGAAAAGAGAAGAATGCGAATGAGAAAAAAAATAATTTTAAGTTATTGCGATAAACTTATAGGTGATTCGAATTGAAATTGAAATTATTAATTATTAATTATTAATTAATTATTAATTAAGGTACAGGCAGGTGGGCATTGATAGTGAGTAAGAAACTGCTATGAATTTCCATATACAAATGTACAAATAGGATATGAAAAGCAAAAAGGTTCAACAATAAAAATTTTAATTTAATAATAATTGGAATTTCAATTCTCCTTCGACATTCATAAGTTATAATCTGATCTTCATAAAATTAAACTATGGCCAAAGCTTCCATTAATCCAACTAATCTACAGATTCTACAAGTTAAGAGTTCGATCTTTGGACAGTTAATTTCAATATCATTGGGGTACATATTTATGTATATAGATCTACCAAGCATTAAATTGACTCGCTGTTTAGTCTTAAGACATTATCATTTGTCAATTATCTTAATCACAATTATCGGAAGTAAAGCTCAATAGCTTTGGTCAGGTATTTTAACAGATGAAATATGGAGAATGGTTTGCAGGAGGTGTTCCCAATATTTTCAGCAATTGCAACTTGAGTTGGAACTGGAACTGGAACTGGAACTAAACGACTCGATGACCACTTGCTGCAATTATGAATTCGCCAAAAAGTTGGTCCACAGATGGCAGCTGCCAGCTGCTGGCTGGCGGCCTGAAAGATCGTGGCGAGCGGGTCGGTCGGGAGCGGGGGCGGGGGCCAGTGGGGCGGCGGGTGTTGCAGCAACGCCCAGAGGTGTAGCCAACTCGATTGCAAATTGAAAGCCAAATGCGAGAGACACAGGCGCCCCCGAGCAACACGCCCATGCTGTCCTACTGCAGGAGAAGCTGGCCAAGAGCCGCAGTCTCGGCATTTGCCACAATTGCGAGGCACTTTGTAACTGTCGGCAGCTATTAAGAGGCTCATTTTTTGCTGCTGCCGGTGCGCTATGCACGCCTGTGTTGGCAGGCAAATCCAGATTCAAAGTTGCTACCGGCAAGTTGCAACTGGCAAGTTGCAACTCCTTGCGCCTTGTAACAATGTGGCCAAAAACAAGAGCTGATCTTTGCCAGTTGCGTAATTTGCAAAAGACAACAACTGCAACAACTGCAACAACTGCAACAACTGCAACAACAGCAACAGCGTCGAGCAACAGCGTGTAGGATTGTTTGGCGGCTGAGTTTTTGATTTCTTTCAAATTGGCAACCGGCGCGCAATCAACTCGACCAATCCAACAGAGTTACCTGCCCCGCCTCACCTACTCTCACATACCTGGCCGTGCCGTTCCCTGCGGAATGGCCAACGGCCTTTTGAATTGAATTCAAATTTCAATGCAATTTTGCATATCCAAGCGCATTATAGCCGCTTGCCAACTTACTCTAACTCTTGCTCTTGCTCTTGCTCTTGCTCTTGCTCTTGCTCTTGCTCTTGCTCTTACACTCCCGATACAAAGCCTATTGAACTGTGAGCCATGCGGAGCTTTTTGATCTGCCGCCGACGGGCGGAAAGCTGGCTTTTGTGGCCAGGCGAGATTGAGACTGGGTCGAGTGACAGCCGCCATTTTGGCCGGAGTGCAACTGCCATCTGCAAAGCGGTGCAACTGAATTACGCAGGATCCGACAGAGAACTGAGCTCCTCTCCTGGAGATGGACTGTGGATGTCGCGAATTGCGACTTTTGGTCAGACGCAGACAAAACAACATCCACATCCACATCCACATCGACATCGACATGGGCATCAGTTGGCCTGCAATGCATTTGGCTTTTCGCGGAATCAGAATATTGACATTTTTGTACAGCAACAACAACAACAACAACAACATTTGCTACATATCCTAAGGAACAGCTTCCAGTATTGCCTGGCCTCCGTCGAGGGTAGAACAATGGCCAAAATGTGCCAGAGTGGGCAGGCATCACGTGGAGACAAAGCTTGAGCTTCACCTGGAGCTCAACTTGGGAGCAGCGAGGTTCTGTTTTTGGTCTCGTTTAATGCCGCCAATTGAGGGAAGCTTAAGTTTTTCTTTAAGCCACGGTGATGCCTTCTGCTAACCAGACTTCTGCAATGCGCTACATATTTAATATATATTTAATATAGCAATGCCAAAATCAAACATTTAACAAGGCTAAATGAAGTTCTCCTTAAATGCAATTGTATATGTAGATTTGTTAGGAAGTTTTTTAAATAATGTAATTCTGTCAATCGTGCTTTACATCTAAATGGTATATAGATTATTATTTGCAGATTTTAGACTTTATTCTATATTAATTGCATACTTCAGAGCTTCCTTTTTACATTACTCGTATTAATCGGGGCACACCTTTGTATGTAGGTACTTAGAAAATATATAAGATAGATCAATCAGTTCAATCATTAGATTCTGTTTTCCAAAGGGAAAAAGAGTCTATTGGTTTTGTGTACGTATGAAAGAAGTTTTTGCGCAGCTATTATAGCTAGATACTTTTATAGCTAGATACTAGTTTGATGTACTTATTTTTGCCACAAGCAGACAAAGTGTTCAGATTTTATATATCCACCTCCTGGGGGCTTGGCAAATCGGGAATTTCTTTACATTCAGTTACTTAAAGCATTTTTACTTTCGTTCTAATGAAGCTGGAGACCTTAAATTTCTATTTGTAGTGTAAACTATACGGAGATTATTAACTTATGGTTATATAAGTACGCTCAATGAGGGCGTGGCAAATCGGAAAAACTGATTTCATCCACAGTTTCAAAGCTAGAGACCCAAAATTTGGTGAGTTGCTTACTATTACCTCCTTTGTAGATCGAACGGAGTAAATATAAATAATGTACGATAATCTTCACTATTTTTGCAGCTAATAAATCTAGAGACTTGAGATTATGAAAGAAGTTAAGTATAGTTGAACATAAAAATATAATGGTTATATGTCGTATATTGTGTAAAACTGTATCTTCCGCAATTTTAATTTTAACTTCGCATTTGAGTCCCAGCAGAGCTTTTCTATAGATCTAAAAAAAATTATTAACTTCGCCCTATTGGGGCGTGACAAGCGGACTACCCTTTATCTACGGCAAGTTAAAGCTAAAGAGACCAAATTTTATATTTGGATATTAATTGTTATTAATTAGAAACAAAGGTAAAAATAAGTTTCTCAACAGGCTTGGAATCCATGCCCTCTACCCCACTGCTAGCGCAGCCTCCACCCTCTACGCCAAGTAGATATTCGAAATCTATGTGACTTAACTGCAATTATTGAAAGAAATTGAATTCAATGTTCAATGTAATCAAAATTGTGAATCTCTATTTCACGAACTTTCAACATCATGAGCTGCTTGCAGATAAAAATGCGAAAATATTGCGTGCTGCTGATTTATTTTTATTTTTATTTTTATTTTTATTTTTGCTTATTTGAATACCAGATGTTTAATTACTAAAGTTTTAAGTAATGGATTTCTCTGATATGCAAAGAAGGTAATTTTTGAAAAAATTAAATTTAATTGATATAGGGTGAACCTCCCCGTACCTCACATCTAAATGAAATATATATTATTCAATTCTCCCAAATATTCATTGCATATACTAGAAATTTTGCTATATAAATCCTATTTAAGTATATATAAGATAAAGTAGTGTTCAGTCAGCCAGCCAATATTGTTTTTTTTTCGGGTTTTGGTTTAATGCAATGCCTATCATGATGTCCATCTGCATGTATACAAGAATTAATATTGTGCGCTCTACACCCAGATAAAGTTTTCAGATTGTATGGATGCATATCGGAAAATAGAATACTTTTCATATAAAATATACTATATTTTATAAAACGAGCAAATTTGAAATCATATTGAGATTGAATGTAAGAAAGTTCAACATTAGTTCCTCAGATTAATTTCTTTCTTTTTCTTGTCTCATAACATTCCATCGAATCAATACGCTGCTCCAGAGTAGCGACCAACAATTGCTGCCGACAAAAGTGTACAGTGGGCAGTCGGTACGAGTACCAACATCATCGTCATCATCATCAAAGTGTCGGCGGCTATTTGGGGAACGCTTTCTGTCGCTCCCAGTAGCTGCTGTTTGAGCCTGGTTGGTTGTTTGGTCGGTTGGTCGGTTGGTCGGATGGCCGGTTGGTTGGCTGGCAGCCTGGATGCTGCCTGTTGCCTGTTAGTCAATGGAGTCATGTCCATGTTATAAGCACTTAATCTGATCTGCACAACTGGCCTTTGTTCGCCGCGGAGTCGGACTGTCCGCCAGTATTTCTTTTGTTGGGCTTATTTTTTGTTCGTCGGATTGTTGCTAAATTATTTGGCGACTTCGACCTTCGGAAAGCGACTAATTTGTTGAAGGCGAAGCTATGGCTTCACATCAATTAAAAGCAAGGCATTTGACTGAAAGCCTTCGGACCCTACTCAAGATGTCTATCTGTCTAGTAGAAAGGCGAAGGCAAAGGCGAAGGCAAAGGCTCGGGAAAGGGAGCAAAGAGCAAATCAGTGCAGGATGCCAAGGAAGTCGTAAATCGCCTAACAGCTAACATCTTGCCCCAAAAGAAATGCAGAGCAGCAGCCTTCACTTTTATTAGTATTAATTTGTGTGTATTTTTAGTTTATACAAACTGCGGTAGGTTAATGGCTGCCTCAAGTGCTCGCAATGCTTTCACTTGGCTATGCTGTCGGGATCAGCAGATACGGTAAGCATGGTAGCTGCAGTAGATGCAGTAGATACGGGAGTGCGGGAGTACGGGACCACACAGCAGCGGTGCAGTGCAGCAGGCACTTGTGTTATATGTCACACATAAACAGAAAGCGGAGGCGGCGTGGGCTATCAAAATATTTAGAGAATGGCGAGGCGGGCCAAAGTGAAAGTAGTAGTCAAATTTTAGATGCACAGCAGGAGCTGCCTAATCCCGGGCCAGCAGCAGGCGGCATTCTCCTCACAATTGACTGCGGCCTCTGCACAAAGGCAAATCCTCAGCGACAACTGCGACGACAACAGACATCGGACAGCGGACAGCGGACATTGGAGGACGGACAACGTCCATTGGTTCCTTTAGCGCATTATTTCACTCTTTGCGATACATTTGCATATCTGGCCAAGTCGCTCAGCCTCAGTTGCAGCTTGGCTAGTACTTTGTGGCCAAAAGCCGCTTGCCATTGCCATTGCCATTGCCATTTCGTCATGCTTGATTGTTGACTGCTCCTTTTATGAGTTAAGCTGCTGAGCTGAGCTGAGACGCTCAGCGGCTTAAATTCGAGGAAAAAAAAAGGCATAGCCTGCTGCGCACACTGATTCCAGAATCTGAAATTGAAGGCATATCAGGCGGGAGTGGGAGAGTGGGAGAGTTTCGAGAATAGTTCGCATTCCAAAACAAGTTCAAATATAAATAGAATGAGGCTTTAATGCATATAAAAAACATAAATTAAAAGGACACAAAAGGTGAAGAGTGAGATAGAGAGGGAGAGAAAGAGAGAGAGAGAGAGAGAGAGAGAGAGGGAGAAAAGATAACAACATCAATCGATCAAAGGAGTCATTGAATTAATAGCAAACAACTAAATTTTTAAAAATTATACTTTATTTCATATTAAGAAATGGTAATTAATAAAGAAGAGAAAAATATTTAAGATATTAAACTAATTTAATAAATAACCTTCGCCACAATTTAAATCTGCGAAGCTGAATTCGGAAATATTCAAATAGATTATGAGTCTTTTAAAATATAATATGTTTAAATTGAATTTTTCCAAAATGTATATTCCTAATTAATAGAATAGATTGTGCTAAAATGGAGTAGATACCCATGTATGTTCCTAGCCATATGCTTGTTTATCAATTTAAGATTTCATACCCTAAGATACTTTTAGCATCCAAACTCTGCATGGCGATGACCACTGTGTTCGATTCAGACTCCTCCTGTGCGTCCTGATGCTCGTCCAGTTGACCAAATAAGGTGCAACAATTGCGGCAGCCGCTGCAACTGCAACTGCAACTGCAACTGGAGCTGGAGCTGCAACTGGAGCTGATGCCGCGGCGACTCCTTTGTTTGTTTTGTTGACGAACGGCCGCAATTTATTTGTATTGTTGCATTGCCGGCATTTGGCAATGCATTTTTGATTATGTGAACTTATTTCCGTGACATATCAAACAGCTTCGCCGACGCGACTTTTGCAGCGAGCCGAGCCAAGCCGAGCCGAGCCGATCCGATCCGATTGCGAGAATGCCCCATCAAGAGCCATTGCTAGAAATTGTTGCCCCAATTTGTTCTGCTTGCGTGCGTCTTTGTTTATTTATTTACATTCGAAAAGTCCGCCAAGCTTCTTGCCTCTTGCCGCTTGCATCTTGCATCTTCCTTATGTTGATTTTAAGTGGTGGCGCCAATGGCCACAGCGCCAGCCAAGGGTCTGCATCACGTACTGCCATCCCCACCCCGCCCCGACCCCACGGCCTCCACGCCCATGTCCTCCGCCGTGGTGTTTAGCTTGGCAATAGCTTTCGGCTGCATGGCGCACTTTTGTTTAAACATAAATTTTTCATTTTTTTAAATCAATAAAACGAAAAGCACCAAAACCAAATCCACAACCAAATCCAAATCCAAACAACGCCACGAGACCAAAGCCACAAAAACAAATGTTTAAATATACCAGCCAGCCACTCTCCTAGCTATGTGTGTGTGCGAGTGTGTGATTGTGTGTGTGTGTGCTTCTAATTGAGCTTGACTGAAATTATATAAATAAACAAATCAGTCCCTCTGCTGCCTGGCCATTCCCTCTTCCCCCTTCCCTCTTCCCTTTTCCCTCTTCGCTCTTCTAATCTCTTGCAGATGCGTGTTCTCGATCCAGTTGTTGATATCCGATGTGCGTCTCTTGTTGCAAACATAAACAAGCCAATGCTACAAATTAGCCAACAGTCCATTCGCAGCTCACAGATCACAGCTCATGGATGATGGTTCATGGTTCATGGTTCTTGGCCGATGGCTCATGGCTCATAGTTCACAGCTCCAGAGTCCAGGGCGTGAGACAACTTTGATAGATCTGCTGACTATTGATGGATTGTTCGTTCCACTCATATGTCTTCCAAACGGTCTGTTGAATATTTATGCGCTTTTGATTTGTTTAGACGTGATTAGAAGAGTGAAAGGTGAGCTCAATCAGCCAGAGTTAATTAAATTATCAATTTAACTATAATCTATTTTAAATGCAAAGTATTTCTGTCTTAATTTTCATCTATAAGCTATTATATCACAAAATAATTTTATTTTAGTTATTTGTAATTTATAAAACATAAAGAACTTCATTATGCTTCGATTGTTCATATGGCAACGAACTGTAAAAATTTTTCTAATGCTTGAAGCAACTTTTACAACTTTGTCTTGCCTCTCTTTCAATTTAATGCATTATCTGAACACAAACAGTTTGAGACGAAAATTTAAAACCATACAAATTAATAAATAAATTCAAATAATATTATTTTATTTTTTGCTTAAGCTCTTTCGCTTTCTGCAAAATGCAAATGCAATAGAAGTTAAAAAAGTCTAGAAAAATAAACCGTATTATCATACTTAATCAATTGGTGTATATTTTATATATTTTTCAACAATGTTTTACTCCAATTGAAGGTAATAAAATATGGTAATGCTCATAAATACGAAAAGTCTTGAAAATATCATTTATGTGAAATTTATTAAGTGATGATATATATATGAAATTTAATAAATGATGGGGAAAGATTTTGTTTACATTAAGACTGTCGCATGTAAACAAATAACAAATAGTTGAGACTTTTTGCATATTTATTAGAATTACCCTGCTTTAAATGCTAATAAGAAAATAAAGCTCATTACAATGAGAGGAAACCACTAAATCGGTTAATATTACCCTTATAGAACGTAACGTGTGGCACGCAACATTATCATTCAACATTATGCCTGCATCAAGAAAATAAAAATGTAAATGTAAATGTAAATGTTTAAGTATTGGTGCACTAAACTATAAATCATTTGCAAATATGATGTTGAACACTCTTACGTAATTACGAATTCACATTTTATCACATATCTTGCGTCATTAAGCGTGTCCCGTTCTGTTTGCTTCTATTTGAGATCTTACACAATTATTGAATATTAGAAATTAATTGGTATAAATATATTGAAAATTGTGTAACCTAGAAAATGTTCGTATATCCATCTATATATACTTTACGTGTGCATATTTTTAATTGCTTAGGAAACTATTCAATGCTGATTAGCGTTTCTTTGGTCTTCTGTCTCATTTGATCCTAAGTTTCAGGCATGCGTTGCCCCAGCACTTGCAGCTGTGTTCATCTGTCAATTCGAATGACTGACAGTTAAACAATATATATATATATATATATATATAGAGCAATGGTTCGCTTTATTGTTCTTGTAGAATCGGGTTGTACTTGATTTAGGCACTGCACACAATTCGCATTCGGGTATGGGCCAAATTCCAGTTCCTACTCCAATTCCCCTGCCACAAAACGTGGCATAATCATAGCGTAACGTTTATATGCGCAATTTATCAATTTTTTAGCGCCGGGCTATTTATCAGATAATTGCTGTTTACACACACTCGAGCGAACAGCACACTCACACACACACACAACCACACACTAAGCTGTAAGAGTAAGGGGCACCAGAGTTGGGCAATGGGAAAACCGCAAAATCATCGACTCAGTTCAGTGTTGGGGGCACTAAATTGCAACAGCAACAAGAACACGATAGTTAATTGGCCCAGAGAGCAGATAACTGACAGCTAAATTGCAATATCGCATTGCGTTTTGTTGGTTACTTAAGTTTTCTTTACTTTAGCATTTATTGTGAGCGACCTGCTTGGAACTGCTAGCTGGTGATTCGGGCTGGTGGCCGGGGTCAATTTGATTGAGCACAGCTGGTAATTCGCAGTGATTAGATGCCATTCGAGGCGATTGGAGTTCGATTGAATGCGCTCCGATTCATTTGGCGCACTTGTTGCATTCATTTTGCATTCAAAGCTTATTCGCCGACGCTGCGCCAATTCCTATGCGCGGCGCGCAAAAGAGCAGACACGCCCCACGCGCACAGTCGGCCAATCAGAAAGGCCGCCATATTTGAAGCGAGCGAGCGCACACACCGTCGACCAAGCGAGCGAGCGAGCGAGAGAAAGAGAGAGAGTGAGAGCAACCACCAAGGCGAAATCGAAATAAATGCAGCAGTGGGGGAGCGAGAATCTCGTGGTTGTTGCTGTTGTTGTTGTTTGCCTGCAGGCTGGTTAAGGCTGGGGTTGGCCTATCTAGTTGTGTTGCGTAGTCCAGCTACACGCCGCTTGGTGGCGCTGTTGCGTGTGGGTTGCTAATTAGCTTATTGAACATGTTGTTGCAACAGCTTAAATTCTACTTATGGCTACGCAATGTGGCGCGTCGCTTTAAAAACTGTCTAACCGAATACTCAAATGGAGAACCTCCATAAAATGCGCGCTGTCCATCAAGAGACAGCCGAAAAACGAGCAAAAAACAGAGGAAAACACTATGAAAGACCAGAAAAACGCAGCCTGTTACCGAAGCTATTTGAAAATTAACTACTTGAGATGTGTTTTGGCGATAAGTGCGCTTACACGAATGCTTACCAGCCCTGATGATTAATTGCGCCACTGGCCAGCAGCAGCAGCAGCAGCAGCAGCAGCAACAACAACAATAATAATGTGGCTGGCAGCTGTTTTTGCTGTGTGGGGCAGCCGTCTAAATTAACTTGCTAGCTGGGCCAACGGCAATGCAATGCAATGCAATGCAATGTTATGTTGAATGCAGCAAATGTCTCATGTCTTGGCTGGCAACATGACGACAACGTTAAGGGCCCCGGACCGGGGCTAGACACGGTCCCCGACGGGGCATTCGAAACATGCAAAAAATGTTACGCCATTTACGGGGCTCAACTACCCCCCAAAAATAGGGTCAGTCAGCGACGAGTCAGTGGCAAGTCGGTCTGCCCATTGTTGCGTGGCGAAGGCTCATTGGCCCAGACCCGGACCCTAAACACGGCCTAGGCCCGCGTCCAATGCTCCCCCACTCGCATAACTCAAAAGAGCGCGCACACCGTTAGTTTGGTGGCTGCAAAATGCGAAAATTGCATTTGCATATGGACGCAAACAAAAGTTGGAAAACGCCGAAAACAAAAAAATACAAAAAACTGCGCCCACTTTACGGCAATGGTGGAGCCAATGGTAATAGTATAATGGTAATAGTAATGGCAGTGGTAATGGTAATGGTAGCATGCATGCATGCATATAGGAAATGCAAAAGATTGCTATCGTTCGACTCGAATCGCCTCCCTCCTTCCCTCCCTCCCTCCCTCCCTCCACACTGGGCCTCCCCTCTGGCCGGGCCCTCAGCTGTGCCCTCAGCTGGGGCCTGGGCTGGGCCTAACTGCAATGAACGACGACACAATGGCCGCCGGAAGTGATAAATTAAAATTATTTTTCGCAAGATTTTGCCCCAATCGAAAAGCTGCCCCCACACCCAAGAGTTGGCGGCCTACTCCCTACTGCCTTCCGCCTATTGCCTACTGCCTGCTTTTTGCTGCTTGCCAGACTGAAAGATACTCTGAAGACGCTCGAATTTGATAAGAGAGCTCCTACTGTTGTACGTTTGTTTCTTATGTGTGTGTTGTGCCACCTTCTGTTGCCGGTGTTGCCGGTGTAGCTTGTGTTGCTTGTGCTGCCGTCGTCGGTGCATTTTTCAAATATTTTTATGCACTGTCGCACATTGCCAGTGAAACATTTTTCGCTTTTTCATATGGCAGCAGCGTAAAAACTTTGCCTTAAATTTAAAATAGTTGCAACACTTTCAGCGAGCTACACAATTTTCCTCAATACAAAACGGAACGAAACATTCGTGGAAATCTGTTTGAATTGACAGAAATCAATGGGTTAAAACAAAATAAAAAATATTAGAATTTTTGTGAATAGTAATTACCTTACAACGTTGTTTTGTTACGACACTCGAAACTCTGAACTTTGACTAAAACAACAAAATATCCTAACACTCAACTGGGACTCAAATCTTGAACGCATAAACCTGTATCGATTAAGATTGTCAAAGTATTATTCAAAAAATATTATTTTATTTTAACATTTAAATTGTAAGCCTACGGAAATCCAGGCCTGACACCTACAAATATTACAAAATACCTCACCTCAATTCAAGTTATTTTTAAAACTTACACAGGTAAGTAAGATTGACGTGAATTGATTGTGATAGGTGCACAAATGCGTTTTTCTTTTGTAGGTGTTTGCAAATGTTTGCGCAATTCTTCGGGTCTGTGTTGTAGTTAAGTATTTTATATATTGTTTTGTTACTTTTATGAATAATTTCTAATTCGCATTGTGTAAAGCAATGTTGCTTTTGTTGTAATAAGTTGTGTTCAAATTTGAAGCGCAAATAAAGAACGTTTCTTGAATTCTTCTTTTTAATGTCTGTTAATATGTCAGTTTGGTCTCAGATTTTTATTGAACTCTTTACTCGCCAAACTAAACTTAGTCGTTCCTATCACTAATATTGTTGTTTACTTTGGAGTATATTTTATATATTTTAATGTATTTTCTCTTCTTAAATTCTAGTAATCTGCTACTATTCAAGCAACTTGTCTGTTAGATCAATAAATACTTTTACAATTTCTACTCCTGTTAATATTATTTTTATTACCATTCCTAACTATTAATAGGTATGTCGATAGGTCTAAATTTTACTCGTTAGTTCGAGCCGGAATATTTGTATTGTTAAATATTTGTGCAGCTTATCAAGTTATTTGTTTGCAATCTTTGGAAACCAGAATAATGAATGCGAGGAATTTCTTTTGTTGCAGCAGATCAGGTTTAATTAATTAAAATATGGCTGCTAATAAGCGTTAACATTTATGAATAAACAACATTAATAAATTAACTGAATCATGTATAACTGAGTATTTTGTTAAAATTTAGTAAGTGCAAATAAATTCAAACTGTTTGTTTGATTTTCTTGAAATTAAGTTTAGAAAAAGTAACTTATGCAAAAATAACTGTGGAAAACAATTCAATTGGACTATATAAGTATTATTTGATATGAATATTTTAATTTTTACACTTTAGATTTTTTGATATTATTTAATTTAGCTCTTGATTTATTGGCAACAATCGATAGACAACCGCTTAGGAGATTGGCGCAGACATTATACCAGTTACACCTCGGCCTCAGCCCTACCCACAGCCTCGGCCTCAGGCATTGGGTCAGTGTCAGTGTCGGAGTCACCGGCCAGGAGGAGAGTCTTACCTTCTGGGCAGTTCCAGCTCTCAGCTCTCAGCTTCCAGCTCCTGTCTCAGTCGCTGACCCAGGTGCAACCCGTGTGCCGACTGTCGCCTAATCGCAGTTTATATGCGCTCGCTGTGCACACCTTCTGTCGACTTATAGCCCGCTCTTGCTCCTCCCTCTGCTCCTGAATCGGGCCCGACCCGGGATTCAGTGTTGTCCGAGAGGCAGCAGCTCGGTGGCTACGCAGGCGCAGGCTGGCTACATAAATTCGTCGATTTAAGTGCCCCATGCAAAGATTGCACAACAACAACAACTATACTACTGGACTACTGACTGCTGTCGCTGCTGCTGCTGCTGCTGCTGTGCTGCTGGTGCTGCTGCTGCGGGCCAGCCGGCTGACGAGCCTGACCGGCTGACCAGAGCTTGGGCTCGGTTGGCGCATGAATTTATGGCACAGCGTCACATAACTTTGCCGGCGCGCGTAACAAATTGCCAAGGAAGTAACGAGATTTAGTGGAAATTGTTTAATTGTGAATGCAGATACAGTCGGCATTGGCATCGCCATCGCCAACGCCAACGCCAGCGTCGCTGTCGCTGTCGGCGTCGGTGTCGGCGTTGAGGCGACAAAATACTCGTACTTGTTGCTTTGGCCGTTGGCCATTGGCCATTGGCCGCTGGCCGCTGGCCGCTGGCGAGGCGACCCTTCGGCCCGAAACGCTGCATAAATTAGGCTTAAGTCTAGCAAATTTATGCCTTATGAGTGTCGCACGAAATGAAGTTGTTAGCCGGGGCAACATTATTCCGCCGTTGTATGTGGCTGGGAGCTGCTGTTGGAGCCGGTCGCAGTCGCAGTCGCAGTCGCATAATATACGATTTGATTTTTCTTTAATTTTTATGGCCGGGCGTTTGTCACCGCAACGTAGGTGGCTTGTAAATTGAACATGCAGCGACATGTCGAGACTTTTCACTGGGAATTTTCGTGCTTCTCTTTCTTGTATTTCTGCTGCATTGGCTTGGTTTTCATTTTGTTTTCCTGCTCGCTTTTTAGCTTATTCATTTTATTAATTACTGCACATTTTCCGTGTGGGCCGGCGCTGGGAGCGCACATTGACATAAATTGCGTGTTGCTTGTCCAATTTTTGCTTGTCGCACAGCTGCATAGTTTACCCAGCGATCCTTACAAATGTTGCCCAGCTCATTTGCTTCAATTCCATTATCGCCTTAATTTTTTATCGTATCAAAGCGCAGGGCGAGCGCGAGCGATCGCCGCGCCCCACCGTTCCCAGCTTCCCCGCCGTCTCCACTGGCCCCACCATGGGTCCTCCACATCAAAGGTGGATGCACGGCACAGTTGGCGGCCCACAGCAGGCAGCAGTCACTCATAAGGCCAACACGCGATCTCCCGCTCCCTCCGACCCCTCTCGCTCCTGGCCAACACTCTTGCGCATTTTGTATAAATGGCAATGGGCCAACAGCATGACGTTATGCAGCCTTAAATTATCATATGGCCAGGTCCTCAGGCTCGGACTGGAGTGCAGCAACAATCGCCTGTTGGCTGTCGGTTGTCGGTTGTCTGTTCGGGGTCGCCAGGAATTGGAGTCCAGCCTTATTATTGTAGACCTCTCTCTTAAAGTCTCGCTTCCTGCTGTGCGCCGCATTTACGTTCGATTTTTAATTTGAATAGTGCGCATCGTCCTCTTTTTTATTTTATTCCGCGCTGCTCCTCATCCTCGTTGCTTATTCCTTGCTCTTTTTTATTTTTAATTATGAGCAAATGAAAAACACACAAGCACACACACAAATTAAATAATATTAATGCATATTCTCGATTTCTCGATTTAAATATATTCCTTTTATTTAGAAGTCTATCTCCTTGTTCTCAGGTGAGAGATCAGAATCCGTTCAAGTTGATTGCTATTATTATTTAATAATTATTTTGTATCTTAATTGTGATTATCCTAAATAATAATGCTTGTCGATCTCTCATAGCCAAAATTTGTATACAGAGTCAATCAATTATTTCAATTTATATATCTTTCCATTAATCATTTTAAATTCATTTGTTCAACAGAAAAAAATGATGCAATTGTTATGCAATTATTTTACAAGGCATCTCTGATAAAAAGTAAAATATTAAATTTAAAAACAAAAATTATTTCAAAATGGAAAAAAACTAACAAGTGATTATATTTTGATTACCCGCTAATTAATAATATTTTTAGGCGTTTTCAAATAGAAAACGAACAAATTAAAACATTACACAATATTTAAAAAGTTTAACATTATTCGATAGTCTGTAATACAAATATTTGTAATAAAAAATTTAAATAACTCCCCATCAATCATTTTAAATCCAATTTACGCAATAATTTTTGCAATTATTCTACAAAAGAAATCCTTGAAATATTAAATTAAAAAATCTTAATGAAAGTAAAGTAAAAAAAATTATGTAATTTCAAATTATGCGTTTGTATAACAACTGATTAAATTTGTATTTTTTTTTTTATTTTATTATTAATGTTTCAAATTCTCAATTCATACATAATATTTACTCCAAGATGCAAAGATTTGTAATTACGAATACATAAATATTTCAAATATTAAGTCTCAAGCTGGAAGTAGCAAAAAATACAATCTAATAAACCACCTTCCAGTTTAGCATTACAAGCTAAGTTAAATGCAACGGGATGTTTAATACCAACAAAATTTGTCAGATTGGGATAAGTTAATGAATTTGATAAGGCCCATAGATCAAGCACCCAATTAAGATCATCGTGAAGAGCTGAACTCTTTCTTTAATTTAATATTTGCAGAATCTCTGGATGACCCCATAAACAAGAGCTCATTAGAGCGTTCTTCTTTATCCCCTTTCTATGTGCCAAGCAAGATGACACACCGGAGAGGCGCTGCTGAGTCGTGGCTTATCGCGGGGACGCATCTGTACCCACTTATCATCCATGGCTGCAAGCTATTTTTATCTGGCTATCATGCAACTGTCATCATGATTTAAGCGGAGCTCTTGCCGGGGCTCCAAAGCGCCACGCCCGCCGGTCCCAAACATAAAATGCGACTCGAATATGTCAATAAAATGCATAAATGGCATTTAAAGCTCCGCCGTCTTGGCCAACAGCGTCTATCAACTGCCCCACTGATGATAATTGGCTCTCTGATGGCCGACGATGATGATGAGCTACCTTCGAGGGCGGAATGTGGAGCGGGAATCGCCTCGCATTTACATATATATATGTATACGTACTTATACTAATATATGAAAACGAAACGAAAATTTGTTGTTCGTTTTTCTGTTTTTTTTTCTTGTGTTATCGAATTTGAAAATATCAACATAAACATGAAATAAATGTGTCCGATGATAGTCTGAAACACAATTCAGATGCGTATCTGGGTGTCTCCGACTGCGGCTCGGGCTGTCGCTGCAAATGCCACACAAAAGGGGTCGTCGTTGGGGTCAGCTACGAGATTCAAATTCGAATCGGATCCGAACTTCGGTTCCGTGTTGGTGCTTGGAACGCAGCCCAGCACGTCGTTCAAATCTGGAGAGCTGGTCGATTGGTCGGTCGGTCGGCCAATTTGAATTTCGTTTGTGACCACATTAAAATACTCAATGTGTAAGGTCTTAAATTTAAATTTGAAATCCATAAGCGATTGAATGCAACATTCATAGTTCGTTCGGCAGCGTTCTGGGCCCATTGGCTATCACTAACCAATTTTTCAGGCATTTTTCAGGCATTTTTTCAGGCATTTTTCCGGCTCTCGCTCTTGATTTGATTTGCATCTAAATCAGTTAGTGAAATCACACACGCAATGCTGGTTCCGAGGAGCACACTAGCCCATCCATAACTCTTGCCGGAGTTGGGTCGACTTTTCAGCAGGGTCGCATCAGTATTTTGTTCTTCATTTTTTCTTCTTCTTTTTCTTTGCTTTAGCTGCTCAGAATTTTAATACAATAATTCTCCTACACCCCACACCCCACACTCTACACTCTACACCCCACACTCTACACTCTACACCCTACACTCGACTCTTTGCAGTGTCTGTGCTTTGATTTTAAGTGTTGCAGCCATCACGCCAACTCAATCGATTCATAGATCATTAATATTTTGGGCATAACCACAGAGATAAGTTATGGGTTCCCTTGCAGGCGCGAGCGTTAACTGCATGTTGAGAGCGTAATACGATAAGAACATATGCATATAGCCACAATTGAAATTAAGAAACAGCTGTTCTGTAAATGCATTTCGATATCTCTGAAAATTGCTAAAGAAGAAGAACTTCGGCGTTGAGGCGTCGGCATGTTCAAAATGCCACTGGACGATAACCTGCTGTTCCACGGGTTGGCCCCGTTTCTGCTGTCCGCAATTGATGCACACATGTCCAGCAAAAAGAACAGAACAAGAATTGCGCAATGTCAGAGCAGGGAATGTGACGGAAACGTTGCCGTGTCTTGGACTCAGACTGCGACTCCGACTGCGACTCCGACTCGAAGTCAGACTCGGATATCGTCGCATGTTTTCGGCGCACTTGAGAGATTAAAGCGATTAACATTTTTACCATGTCGGATGTCGGACTGTCGGACTGTCCACTGTCCACTGTCCATTGCCCGCCGCCCGCTGCCCTCTGGCCACTGACCTGCAGGTCGCTGCGCATGCGTCGGAGCTGCTCGAGTTCTCGGTAAGCGCGCGCATAAATCACACGCCCTGACACTTGTCCAAAATGTTGTCAGTTTATGGCTTGGGTCGACCCGCTCCGGATCCCAATTGCGATCCCTGCACCTGTAGAACGGCCGCTGTTGCTTGCAGGTTAAAAGTTCATTTGGCCAGTGTTTGTTTTTGTCATTTGTTTGGCCTCTCTTGTCGTACAAGCCCCATTACGCCTTGTTTCCGTTCGCCGAGATACTTCGGAAGCCCCGCCACTTAATAGTTATAGTTTTAATTGCTATTTAAGTTGAATTTCCGCCGTACGCAGCCGGAAAGTTGATGCCCACAACTCTCGACCAAGGGTGTCTATTATTTGGACTGTGTGTGTGTGACTGTATGTGTGTGTGTGGCCAGCCCATCCAATCTGAGTCACGGTGACATTTATGCGCGTTTTATGGACTGCTTCCACTGAAAGCTTTCAAATTGGCATTCTAATGGCAGCACTTCTCAAAACAGATACAAATCGTTTGAGTTATGGCCATCAAGAGACAGCCATGAACGCATCTGATATGGTCAAAACTCATATACATTGTTATTACACTGTGTGATAAGCGTCTTTTATGGCAGATTAACGCATTACAAGAAATTTAATTTAATTTCATCTTGATTGTTAATCAGCGTAAAAGGTAAGCCTTAACTTGGCCTTTTAAATGTACTACAAAATACAATTTTACTTTGGTGAAATAATTCAAAAATTCAATAATAAATTATAATGGTAATAAATAATATTCTCATCTGTGGTACTAATTGAATATAATTTTATAATTATTGATTTAATGTTTTTCCAGCCAATAGACAAAAATAAGATAGCAATACATATACATAATTAACTTTTCCAGACATAAATAAAAATAAGTCTAACTTAATGACATTAATTCAAAAATATGTTAAGTTGTCGAATTATCTTTTTCCGCACTCCATTTTATGATTGACTTACGGTTTTTTATGCTACAAGTTGGAGCATTCAAACCGTCTAGTGAAAAGGTGTACGGAATCGTCTATTCTATGTTTAACATAATCCAATTGGAGAATTAACCTAATAAACTTTCCAAAGAAGAAAATCTGGGCTTTGGAGTCAATGAGTATAATGTGTGGGAAAAAATCTGATTGAAGACAAAACAGAATCTTTTTGAATTAATTTCATATTTCTTAAGAACTTTTGGCCTATTATTTTATGGAATGCTTCATACCTCAAAAACAATTAAATTTGAGTATTTCTATATTCTTGGAATCTAATTTTTGTATAACACGAACTCAAATATATCATCAAGAGATTCAACTCTTAAGACTCATCGTTCAGAAGATTTTCTGAGATTGAATTTACGGTACATATGCTCATCCAATACAAAAACTCTTTAAAATTCATGAACTCTAATATTTAATAATTTCTTAAAATAAAATATACACATAAATAGAATAAATATCTGTGAGAGAAAACGAAAGATGAATATTTTTGGGCACAGCATAGCATATATCATAAGTCAAGAGAAGAACCGAATGGAGGAGGTAAGCCCCATTCACGGTGACAACTCCTACGCAGTCGAAATAAATCTCCGAGTTATGTTCTCACATTGATCTTCGGGCACTTCGATTTATGTTAATCTATCTAAATAGCTGCCAACAGTTTGGACACATGCACGACTATATTTATAAGAGGGGAACGGGTTGATCTCCATCTTGCATCTTGCATCTTGCCTGTTGCAGTTGTTGTCGTCGTTGTTGTTGTTGTTGTTTGTTGTACCTGTGCCTGTTCCTGTAGCTGGGCCTGTGGTAGATCTCCACATGCAGACACGCAAATGTATCTGATGGATACGCTTTGTGAGAAATAATGTGGCCTGCACCGTTACCGTTTAGCTGTTTAGCTGTTTAGCCTTTTGTCGAATTCGTCTGTCCCAGCGGCTTTTCTAGAAAACAATTTAAATTGATTTCAATCAAAAAATGCCTTTTTGTTTTTGGGATTTTTCAATATTTGTTGTTGTCTGTGTTTTTTTCTCTATCTCGCACTTGGCGCGGCAATGGATCGGATCGGATAGGATTGGAGTGGATTGGATTGTATTGGATTGGATTGCTCTTTCTGTTTCGGTTTCTGTTTCGGTGCGGCTGAAGGTTTTTGAGAAAAAAGGGACACACGCTTTCAGCGTAAAGGTCGCATTTAAACGAAACAAAATTTGACTTTATAATAATGCCAGCCTGTGCAGTGATGTCTGTCCGACAGTCTGTATGGCTGTCTGTTCGCTCTAAGCCGGCATATCCAGCCAACCAGTCAGCCAAACGAACGAACGAACGAATGAACGAACGAACGACGATCCGTAAGATACAATACCGGATTATGTGCCTTTGTAGTTTGTTGCTTGTTGTTGCTGTTCTTGCTGTTCTTGCTGTTGTTGTATGTAGATATGGCGGCATGAAGCTCCACGTCTCTGCGGCTCTTTGTGACGGCTTTGTGGGCATTCATTCTCCTTTTTGTGTGCGTGTTTTGTCTTTTTCGTTTTTGACTTGATTGAAAATCTAGAAAATCAGGTTAATAGCTTAGGTGACAGCCAGCAATGTATATGCGGTTGAATTGTTTAGAACCATACACACACACACACACACACAGAGACACACACGCACACCCGAAATCGAAAACGTTTGGCATGTTGTTGCCGTTGTTTTGTTTCATTTCGTTTGAGCCTAGTGGCTGATAAGATTGATTTGAGCCACAGATACAGATACAGATACAGGTACAGATACAGATACAGAGCTCTGAGTGTGTGCCGCCTGTCCATAAAAGCGTCATATGCGCACATTAAAGGCGGCATAGATTGCTGATCCCAGAGAACTCTGGCTCATTGTGCTCGCCACTCAATTAGTTGGTTTGATGTAACTTTTGTCAGCCGAACCTCGAGTGCTCCACTGCTGTGGAGCACTCTGCCCAGTTCCACAAATCCGAGAGGCGCGCGGCAATGGCGACAGACAGCGTGTCAGTGGCGGTGCTTTTAGAGCCTTTGTGATCATGTCTACAGCATGAATATGCAGATTCCGTATCAAACAATCTGGGCACATGGCTCACACACTCACACAAAGGTAGATGGGTGTACGAGAAGTCGTACTTTTTGCTTTTCTGTGCACATTCAATTACCAACTTTTGCCTCCAGCTTGTTCTTATCGAAGGAGAAATCGTATTGTAATTGATTTTGTTAGATGTATTTTGTACTTTATATATATGAATATCTGTATGTGTGTGTGTGTGTGTATAGAAACACCAAATTCCATTACTTTGATCTCTTGTATCCCACTTCTATGAAATATTTTTGGCATTTACTCTAATGACTGTCGGCGAATTCTGTTTTGTTGTCGATTTGTTGAGCTTGGTTATAAATATTTTGGACATTGTCTTAAATGCTGATCTATGGCGGCAAATAACGGTATGGAATGTAGAGCAAATCTCTTATGAGTGGCAATAAGCGAGATATGAATTTATTGAGGCAAACTTGAGCTATTTATAAAGTATTTCATTTAAGATATTCACTGAATGCCATACTAGATACCTAATTTCCTTATCTATATTTCCAACAAATCCTGGAGTAGAAAATATCTTTAAGCCACATTAAATCACATTTCCGCTGGCCTTGTCAGTCTTTCAGCTTCCCTTCTTTCATATGCATAAACAGCTTCTGTGCTTCTTTTCTTAGTTGTAAATTATTGCATATGTATTGCACTCTGACTAAATATGGGGTCTGCGTTATCAGAAAAGTTAAGTATTCTTAATCTGGGTGTACTATGAAATAAATTGATGAAATGAGGTATACCATAACCATCATCATTATTATTAAACCATCATGCTCATGAATATTATAAATCTATATTAATTTAGTTATTATTGTGAATTATTTGGATTTCTTGATATTATTATTCTGCATCAAGTAAAAATAGTTTTAATGGGCATTATGGCTAAGTGCAAACGTTTGTAACAGGCAATAGACGACGAGTCCTATAAAAATTAATGTTAGATTTAAAATATTAGCCACCAAATTTAAATGCATACGATCGAAAAGTACACTGTTTGAATATTTTAGTTTTTGGATAACTACTCCCTCGCACAGATGGATGAAATATCCCCATAAGGGATTTGAGAAAAGCAGAAATCAAGTTATGCAATAAGGAGATAGACGCAGCTCAGAATGAAGTTTGGGGTATTTCCTAGTCGAGCACACCCGACCCAAGCACTCTTGCCTGCAGACGTATTGAGTCTATGCAAAATGAAGCCCTTCCATAGTCTGGCTCACAATTGAACCATAAATAAAGTTCTCAATTGATTTCCTAATATCTTAACGTTTTTGCAAGTATAATTTCCGTTAAGACGACCATGTGATTGCTCTGTTAGCTGTTGATTTGCATTCACACTTATAGCCGATATAGCCGAGTGGCGAAGCCGGCCACTTGCTGCTCATTTGCAAACCTATTTCACATATCCATACAAGTTTGCCATTAGGCAGCGCATCTAACAGGCAATTAGTGGCTAATGCCGTTTCGAAAAGTTTAAGACCCTGGTTATGGGGGCCGACTAGCTGTTTCGCTATGCGGCCGGGCGAGATCTTTCACTGAACGGCATTTAAACACATTTCTAATTATTTTTCATTACTTTGGCTTGTCGCGCGTCGAGAGTCAACTACATAAAATCGTTTAGTTTATTGGCCCATCAGTCACTGGAGTTGCGCATTTGCGGTCGAGGGGGCCATTACATTGAGTTATGAAATGAATTTCAAATTTCGCGCAAGAGCGCTAAAATAATTACTAGCTAAAGCTAAGCGGGCAAAAACAGTAGCCTCAATGTTGGGAGGCCGTATGGGAGACCGCACCCCCCACCCCAGCCCCCAGCCCCCAGTTACCAGTTCCTCAACTCAACTTCGCCTCGCATTGATACGCGCTCGAATGCATTTGTGATTTATCAGCCGGGCGGGCAGTTGGCATTCAGTATTGGCCATTTGGTTGCCTGTCCGGCGGCTGACCACCAGTAGCTCATCTGCCACGGTCGGCTACTGGCCCACAGCTAACATGGCTTACATGGCTAACATGGCTAACATGGCTAACATGGCCACTTGGTTTTAGTTACCACTGTGTCGCTCAGCGTGCGTTCTTGGCGTTTGTTAAATTGAAAACTTTTCGTATTAAGTTTATTGCGACGACCGAATGCTTTAAGAGGCGTGGCAAGCGGGCTGGCAGAGGCGGGTGTTGGCGATTGCATTCGCTGCTGCTGCAGTTGTAGCTGCTGCTGCTGCTGCTGCTGCTGTTGCTGTGGATGCTGTGGATGCTGTATGCGATATGATTGCGCATATGTTTTGTGTGCCAAGTTACAAATCAGCTTTCCCAAGAATTTGCTGTGTTGGCGCTGATATGATCAAATGTCATGCTTTATACACTGCACTACATACTGAAGTGATTTAAATACTGTAATGGAATGCAGCTTCAATTTTATTGCATACTAAATGCCAAATAAGTATATTTTGTATAGTCAGTAAGAATTTTTTTATTAACATTTTATTACAAAATTTATACATACATGTATTTAAGAGCAAAATAAATAAAAACCAATATGATTGTCTACAAATATGCGCAGACATTAAAAAGCTAATTATTTATTTATTTCTTTATCAATTATTTTCTTTTAATCAAAACAAAAGCAAAGGAGGTAGTTAATTATTTTCCGAATTCTATTTTTAGATGAACGTTAACATATTTTTCCATGTTCTTCGTTTACCTAACTAGAGAGTGAAATGAATTTGTGAAACCAGTCGTTATATACAATAACTGTAATTATGTTTGTTGCCTTAATTTTGTTGCCAAGTGCCTTTGCTTAATACAATTTCAATCTTAAGAAGTCCATGTAAAATGCATGAAATTAAAGGCCAAGCAATTTGGCTTACCAACCAAACGGGCGGACCCCAAACTTAACCGTCGAAGTCAAAGATGGAGTTGGAGTTGGGATCGGGATCGGGATCGGGATGAGGTCTTGGGCGCAGTTGAACGCAAAATGCGCCCCGTGGAGAGAGTCTTGGCAACAGGCAGCGACATTATAAAAGGTGTAGCCTGGGTAAGGATCTGTTGGATCTGTGATGACCATGATGTGGATGTGGATGTGAATGTGGATGTGGATGTGGATGTGGATAAAGTCTATACAGTGGCCTGCAATTTTCATGATAATTAAATGCAAAAGAGCACAGAGAGGAATTCTAAAATTATTATAATTAAATGCACCCGCCAAAGCGCATTTCAGCTGAATTGTTTTATAATTTCCAACTGCAGAAACTGCCAGCTGTCCAATCCTGATGGCTGTGCACCTGATCGCTGGCAAGGACAGGTACAGGATAACTTGCAATAAACTAAATATTTCCGCTCTTAAATTATTTATTTTGATATTTGGTTAAGACAAACAGCGCCTGGAGACAAGTCAGACAAATGTTTAACAATATTTTGATAGCAGCCGCCTGGGCATAGCAAATTAGCCGCGAACGCAGGCCGATCTCGATACCGATCCATCGATGATGACGATCATCATCATCTGTAATTCGTGCATAAATGCATGTCATGACAGCTAGCACGGGCATGGATACGGTCTGGCACCCGGCACCCGGCACCCGGCAACCGGCACCGGACCTGTACCCGGACCCGGAGCCGGACACAGACGCGGACTCGCGCACGACATGTAACACCTTTCGATGTTGTCGTTGTGGTCCTCTATCCGAAATGAATATGTCAAAATTTACAATTCGTATGAGACGATCGGGCATTGAGGGTCTCACGATGACAGGCAAAACGTTTTACGTTTTACGTTTTGCGTTTGGCGTGTTGCATTGTTTACTGAAAACTGGCCGATTTTCTTTTGAAAAATCCTTCACAATTATTTTGTGTTGATTCACAGCACTTGTGGGCAACAGTTAACCAAAACCGCAGCCAGCCACACTTCACAGCCAAAGAGAGAGAGAGAGAGAGTGAGAGATGATAATAAATCAAGGCCCATTAAAAGTCTTTTCAATTTCGTCGTAACTCAGAACTCAGAACTCAACCTGACGACCGACTCTCTGATTAAGATGAAGAAGTTGCTGATGTTGATTTGGCTCTGGATCCGAATGGGGCGCAGGCTCGAAATGTATATGATTTGATTGTTGTTGTTGTTGTTGCTGTTGCTGTTGTTGTCCCACGTCATGTTCTACATGTTTCTGAGCATCATTTGAACATTTGCCGCACACCAAACTGGCCCATGATTTATGTCTATAGGTTGAGGCATGGTTGAAAAGCCAAGTAGCCTAACAAAATAGAAATATTATGCTTGATGCTTGATGCTTTATGCTTTATATGCGGCTTAGTTGATTTTGATTTTGATTTTCGATTTTTGATTTTGATTTTGATTTTGAGTTTTTATTGATTCTGTCATGGCGCTGCGTCTTTTGTTAAGCTTTACGGCCAACTCCAACAATTAACTGGCGATGTGTGTAGCAAACGCCTCCTGTGGCTTTTCACGCATGCGCGCGATTTGATTTCGTAAATTTTTGATGTGTTTTCGACACGCATTCCACTGTGCGCGCCATTTCGTTACGCAGAACCGCCATCTCAGACGATTGACGAGTTCAAGATGGATCGTGTGTTTGGCATTCGTAGCAGACCTTCGGACGGCCACATAAGTTGCCATGATCCATGCCCATAAGTGGCGCCCACGAAGCCCCTCGGACCCGCTGCTCCCCCATGGCTCCGGGAAAGGCGACCGGGCTGTGGCTTACGCTCACCAACAGCGTCGCATAGCTAATTAAACGTTTGACAAATGATTTGACATTTTCATTTAGGCAAATGGCTTTTACTCTCATGGCTTTCCACGGCTGCAGGATTAAGCAGTTGTATTGGAGCAACAACGCTGACAGCGCATGCGGGCCGCACAAATTTATAAATACATAAATTGGTCTTAAGTCGAGGTTCGTGCAAATATATGATGGTGCTGACGATCCTCAGTTGATGAGCGAACGGACTGTCGTACATTGACAGTAATTTAAAAAAAGATTATTGCATTTTCCTCCACCCTTCGAGCTAATGAAAACAAAACGACGGCCACTTAACGCACTTAAGACTAAGCAGAAACTGCAGAAGAAACAGAGTTTCTCTCTACAACGACGATGAGTTTAACTTATCTGACAATGAAAATATATTTGATACGAATTAAATTAAAGTAAAATGCACAATTATTTAAAGTATTTGTACTGAACTTTCGAATCCCTAAAGATTATCTTCGGTTTTTATAGCAGCTTGTGATTTGTGATTCGCCAACTATTGCTTATAAATCTCTTTAATTGCATATTAGAGCTAATTTTTAAATCGTGCCGGAAATTGTATACATTTAAATAAAATATCTGTGTATGTCTAGGTCTACTCCGGCATTGATGCCGTTTATACGGGCATCTATCTTTCTCTTCTCCAATTTTAATATATAAAGTGTTACCCATATAAGAATGGGTACAGCTTAACGGTATTAAATCTATCTTAATACCTATTTGCTATTGATATTTCGGAATTCTAGCATAATTGACCAAATGCACAAAGACTGGTATGATCTTTCTTCTATACATCAATGCCTATTTTCAATTAAGCGATTAATTTTAATAAAAATCGGATAAAATAAAATTAGCGCAATGGGATAAAAGCCGCAGTCCTTAAATAAAGTTTCACATGATTAGATTAGAAGAGTGAAATGCATGGCGAAGAGCAATGAGAACAATCTACAATTGAATGAATGGGTGGGAATCGGTCTCGGACACAAACAGAAGGCGTCGTGTCCCTAATTCAATGTGTCAATTGTGTAGCATCGTTCTCGTTCTCGTTCTCGTTGTTGTCGTTGTTGTCGTTGTTGTTGTCGTTGTCGTTGCCTTCGTCGTCGGCCTCGTTGTCGTTGTCGTCATCGCCGCTTGGTGTCGTTGGTTCGGGGTCTCTACAGGCTGGTGAAGAATAAGGGAGTTTGATTAATGTAAAAGCTGCCACTGATATGTCACACGCATGTCAAATTCTGACATTTGACATTTTGCAAGCGGGAGAGACGCCAACGCCGCTCGCATGGTGGCTGCCTGGTTGGATGAGCAACGCACATCCAGCACCGCGTACCGCCAGCAGACCAGCACCATTTCGCACCACTCTGCACCGAGCACCACAACAGCAACAACATTGGCAACCACCAGCAGCAAGAAAGTTTACTGCAAGCGACGAGTTTCTCGCTTGCTTACTTATTTAAAAATACATCGAATACGCGGGGCGTTAATACATCCGTTAGAGTGCCATTTTGTATGCCAGCCCAACCCAACCCAACCCAACCCAACCCAACCCAACCCAGCCCAATCCACACCCAAGCCCAGACCCAGGCCCAACCCTGCCCCGGAATGAGAAGCGAAGACTGGGACGGAGGTGAAGGTTGACCTCCTGACTGGTTGTTTGCATCCCTTTTCCATCAGAGCACATCCTCATCCACATCCACATCCACATCCACATCCACATCCACTTACACATCCTGCGACTTTGCTGCTGGCACTTGACAACGACGACATTTGCGCATAAAAAATGCAACATTATTTGACTGCGAATTAATGTTAAATTGTTGTAGGACGCTTCTACTTGGCCGAGCGGTTCGGTTCGGTTCGGCTCGCATCGCATCGTTGATGTGGGAAATGTCACATTGTGACAGTTGACGGCGACAAGTGTACGCATTGTTGTTCCTGTACATTTTTATAAATATTTAATTATATTTTGTTTCCATTTTTGGCCCGGCTCCGGCTCCGGCTCTGTCTCCGGCTATGGCTCTGGCTATGGCTATGGCTTGCGGGCCACCCCTCAACTCTCGCTTGATAAACATTTGATTAATCACACGCACACACTCACAAATGCACATACAAATTTGGCTACATATACATATGTACCCGTATGTATATACGCCCTCCTCCTATACGAATTTCACACTCCGGGGAAAGATCAAAGCACTCTTCTATAACAGTCCGTCAATTCGTCCAGACCGTAGCCCCAACCAGCCAGTGAGTGAAACTATTCGCGCATTATGTCTAAATAAACAAACAGAACGGCGACTGGCATCCAATCCGAATGGGAATGGGAATGGGAATGGGAATGGGAAGAGAGAAAAGGAAATCTATTGAAATCTTTCGATAGTTTCTCGGTGCTGAGAATCCGAAGACTTCTTTTTGTTATCAAGATGTATGGCGCTGTGTGTTTCATGTGGGTGGAAAATTTATTTGAAAAACAATTTTCGTGAAAAGTATGCGCATACAAAACTGACAGCTTTTGGTTTAAAGAAAAATCAACAAACCGCTCGGGATTATAAATTGCAATCTACTGACCCAAACATAATATTGTTTGTATAGAAACACATGGGCGGGATCTGGATGGGCATAAATAAATGTGGGTTTGCCTCACAAATCCGAAGAACATTGTGGCTAAGTCTGAAATGGGATATTAATTGTTGACCTAGCAAACTAAACAATATATATAATCTGTTATTATTAAAAGAAAATATCATTAGTATGACTTTATTAACACAAATTAAATAAATAAATTAAAAAAGGAAATGCAGAACTTTGGTTAGAGTTCGTATCTTAGTTTTTTTATTATGGTAATCGTAATGCGGCCTGATTTCTATGTATGTACATACATATGTATGCAGATTAAATACTGAGAGACTCGGCTATAAAAAGATTATACGAAACTTAGCTTTATTTGTCTAATTATATATTCATTTAATCTCACAAAATTAAGTTGTAACCTGGCCTGATATATAGCAATACCATTAAACGTAAACACTTGAAGTACAGTTTTGTTGCTTAGGAGTAAAACTGTAGAGTGGAGATTAAGAAAATTCTATTTTCTTTTAAATTTATTTGCATTTTATACTCGATTGATAAAGCGCAAATTTGTGGTCTGACCAATAGTATAAACAACTTATTCATATTTATGTAGGAAGTCTCCAATAGGCGTATCGACCTTATTATATTCTACAAGTAAATTACTATATACAATTTATATAAATATATAAAATATTGATGAGGTTTTTGACATACATATACCAGCGTTTGAGTATTGTATGTAGTTGCCGTGACATACAGCTCGATGGTTTACCTGTTGGTTGATGTCATATTTCTAAAGTTCATATTGTTAATATAATGTTTTTGTGAAAATATATATTATAAAAAAAAATATATATATAAAATATTTATTATTAACTGTCGATCTTAACGCGTCGATCTAAAAATATGTATGAGCTAGAGACGTCAAAGTAAAAATTTGGGTTCTCTTATAGTTTTAGTTATTCGAGGATATCTTGTAAGTCGTAAGATCTGGAGTCATCAACCTTTGCATTCCTACATCAATTTTAGTTATCTGTTGACATTTTTGTATATTTGAAATCTTAGAAACTGCCGCATTCATATATCTAATCGGTTCGAGTTACTTTGAGGTCCGTTTGTCGCTGGGGCATAAATTTACACCCTCGAAGGCTCCATTGAGTGCAGCAGAAAAACCGCACAGGGAACTTAATTTTCATTAGCAAAAATGTTGACATGCCAAAAAGTGCAGCCATCGGGCAAACGGGTATTTATGAGCTAGATGAGTTACGGGCCTTGCGTGGAATTGTGGCCAAAGATATCGACGCCACTGACTCCAGTGACCCAATCGATGAGCAGTGGGAAAATTTATGTGCTGCGCTGCGCTGCGCCAGCCAAAATCAAAGGCAAGTGCTCATAAATAAATATCGGGCGAGCTGGCTAAATCAAATGTGCATACGTGGGGAGAGTTACCTGAGCTACCTGTGCTGATTAGCTATTCTGAATATCGTTCGCCAGTTTATGCTGTATGGCAGGGTCACACGTGCAAATTAGATGACTGTGGACCAGGTTCATCTCCGTTTTGCCTCTGGTCGTCTGTGTCGCCAGCTTTTTGTATTTGTTTTTGTGTATGGGGGGACCCACAAAATGTGAATGTGAATGTGAGTCGCAAGGTTCGACTTATAATTTGCATATTAATTACATTACTGGTCAACTGAACTGTGCTGAACTTTAGCTTCGACAGCATCTAATCGGTAATGCCGAGAAATTAAAAAAAGATTAATTTAAAGCGATCAGTGAACGCCATTTGCTCATTAGGCAGCCGTCGTAGCCGTCGAAGCCGGCGGATCGCCAAACGAGCTTTTCGCTTCTTTTTTTTTTTGTATATTTTGTATTTTTTGTTTTGCTTTGGAGGCCAATCAAAAATTTAAATGAAGCTGCAAAGTTCCGAAACTAAGTTGAAATGCTTACCGTTTATTTTTTTCCTGAACATTTCGTATTTTGTTAAATTAATCTCAACAAAAATTAAAATACGCGGCCAGCCGCAACCTTTGAGAAACAAAATAACAAATACCAAAATCTTTGTTGAGCTATTTTAGTACGCTGACGCATTTTTATATATCGAAAAATATCGCATCGGCGAATACGTTTTAAGCTTTCGGCAGAGGGTATTTATATTCTATCATGAACTGTGTCGCGTTTTCATAAAGCCGTTTTCGTAGTACTTAAAAATAAAATGTAACAATAATTTTAAAATTAAAAATAGCTTAAGTATAGCACTTACGTACTTAATTCTAAATTTAATTATAGTCGGTTATACTTAGGGGTTGCATGTGGCAATGCTTGCTTAAGATTTAATTATTTTTCTGATTTTGTATTTTTCTAATGTGAACATTTTGCATTACAAATTTTGATCTGTAAAACTTTTATACCTTGTCTAAGGTCCTTTATTGTAGTTAATATATAAATAATAATAATATAATTTACATAAAATATTCACAATTTAAACTTATCTAATTTTAGCTATGATCACCAACTACTTTTTTATATAAATAAAAACTAAACTAAAATATTCAAGCAATTGCTTTACATTTTCTTATAATTAACAAATCAGAATTAGTATATGTAACTAATTTTTAAGGGTATTAAATTTTGCGTGAAGCGAAGCAAACATTTCCTATATTAGTATTATTTTTGTTTCAGACGCATTTGAGACTTCCAACATTAAATAAACAAAACGCGGACAAATTTAAAATGTTAAGTCGAAAAATGAATGTACAATATTTATATAGACTTTAAATAAAATTGTCGCATTTGTGATAAACATTTAGAGCAACAATTTTCTGGCAAAGTTCAAATGTTCGTCGGTTATCAACTTAAGTAATCATTATAGTCCATAACAAATGCCCCCTGAATAGCCAAAGACGAATCAAGTTCACCTTTTCAATCTGCATAATTTAGTGTAAATCGAATCAAGAAAGTTTCACATTTGCCTTTTAAATGACGACCGATGACCTGGCTTAAAAGCCAATAATTTTAAAGTCTGATTTATGGCTCGTAGTACATTGTATTAAATCAAACCATGACGAGAGATTGATTAGGTTATTGGAATAAAATGGTAATTAAGGCAAGCTACTTATGGTTCAGTTCAGCCTGCCTCAAAATCTGTGCAGGTATTCAGAGTATATAGAGAGTGGTACACCTTGACTTCCTTTGCCTCATAATCCTCTAATCTGATAATGTGGCATTACATGAGCTGTGAGCCAAGAAAACCGCATGATCCGCCTTTTGACAGATAATCACACGTTGCGCGGATGCGGATGCGGCTGCGAATACGGCTGCGGATGCGTTCGCATATGCGAATGATTGGGCTGACCCTTCTCGGCGTCAGCCGGAGAGTCAACACCGTGATGAATAGCGTGCTAATTGTTGACAGACAAGCAGCCGAGCGCATGAATGTCAAATGCACAACAAATACATTGTGCGACATCTGATTGAGACCCTTGGCAAAGGGCGGGCTGGCTGGCCAAAAGGACACGGATACGGATGAGAATTACTAATAACAAAACGGTTGACAATGCAGACGCAATCCTGCGTGCCGGCTGTTGCTCCTGGTGGTCGAACTGGCAATGCTTAGCCTGACATTGAGCCGCGTAACTCGTCGTCATCATCGGGCGACAAGTCAGGTTTACCCATGCTCGATTATCCTGCATACTTTGATGTCCTCACCCTTTACCAGCTCGGCTTAAGTCGACTCAGCTGCTGAATTTGCGGCCAAATCGAAATGGAAACGAAAATGGAAATTGACTTTGACTTTTCTGACAATTATTAGTTTAACGCATGTTCTGTTTGCTGCCTCTTTTATTTAGTCTTTCAAGCGCGAAATTGTTTGTTGTTTTTGTTGGCTGGCACTTTAATTCAAATGTATACGACGTGCCGAGGAGCCAGGCTGTTGTTGTTTTTGTTTTTGTTATTGTTTGAACTTCCTGCGATTGTTCACAGTCTCGCTTCTCTGACAGATCTGTGACAGCCAGAAGCAACTGGCACAGCCACTGGTTCGCCTCGACTCAACTTCTCTCGACTCCGATGCTGCTCCATGGATCATGTGGGGTGGCTTGTTGGTTTGTTGGCTGGCTGTTGGGTCTGCTTCCTGGCTGCTGCATTTGATGGATGCCACTTTGGCCATTGTTTGTAAAGTGTTAATGTGCTGCCGTTTGCCATTTGCCGTTTGCCGTTTGCCGTTCGCCGTTTGTTGTTGCCATTTTCTATGGCTGCCTGCGGAAATGCAACATTTTCTGCATGGTTTGGCCAACTGAATGTGGCCTATTGAAATTTGATAATTCTGCTGGCGGGCCTCGACCGCGACTCTTTTTCAATTCCATTCAATTCATCCCTGCGGAGTGAAAATGTGTTTATTTTTACAGATTTACATAATATCCATAGATCGTCCTGAATGGTCCCTAAAAGGACATCCCTCTGTCCTCAATCCTGAGTCCTGAGTCCTGAGTCCTCAGTTATCTAAAGACATGTGCTTGTGTGAAAGTCAGTGCGAAGAAAGAGCAACAAAATGAAAGCAAACGCAAACGCAGGCTAGTGGCAGGAAAATGGAAAATAAAAGAAAAAAAAAGAAAAGAGAAAGATTTAATGTCGACTTTAGGTGATTTATTACCAACAAAATTGCGTCCAGGGCATCTCCGTTGAGTGCAACGCGGCGCGTACAGCGCGGGTCTGCAACAATATAGAAATGGAAGTGTATAGAAAATAGAATGGAAATAAAAGGCAAAGGCAAGGCAAAGGCAAAGGACACACAGCCAGCGAGAAAAAACAGACAATTTGGTTCACTTCAAATGTCAGGCAATGGCCAAGGAGCTGGAGAAGGGGACAGACAGGGAGTTCTAGACGGGGCTGGGATTTTAAGATGGAACTAATAGCATTAAAACTTGCGTAAATGCACCAAGATAATTTCTATTTTTGAGGGTGTGAAATGTATACACACACTCTCTCACACACACACACATTGCCATGGACAGGGACAGGGACGGGGACGGGGACAGGGACGGGGACGGGGACGGGGACAGGCACAGGGACAGGGCACGGTGAAAGTCATTTCGGGGTCGAGATACATATTGTAGAAGTATAGAAAAATAGAAGTCGGGCAGCCAGCGTGAGAATTTTGTTGCTGTTTTTAATTTCTTTTGTATCGATGCGACGATTCCGATTTCGATTTCGATTTCATTTTCGTTTCTGTCGCTGTCTAAAATTGGATTTATTTGTGTGTGGGGGACTTTACTGAATTTAGTCTAGGCAATAGATCAAAATCTACAATTCGCCTTTGTCTGCTTCTCTGCTTGGGCACGCAGTTCGGGGTCAGGACAAAGATGTATTCCATATACTAGAGTCAGAAAAGTCCGTAAAATTAACAATCTTAAAAATTTAATATCTATAATGCTTGCGCTTGAGCTCTATTAAATATTTATTGTATTCTGGCAGCTGTGTATCTGTAAGATACATTTTCACTTTGCACTGCCATTGACCCACTAAATTATTTATTTGCCTAATTAGTGAGTAAATCGGGTTCCTTTGTTGAATCAAGCTAATTAAATAAAAGGTAGCTGAATTAAAATTTGATCGAGTGTATAAGTGGATGTGACAATTTAGCACGTTCCACTTTGTCCGCCGCACTTAATGAGGAATATATGTATAGATATATATAAGCTTAATCCTGAATAAATTTATCCAGGCATGTAGATGTTTGTACGTAGAGTACTTGAATGCATTCATCAAAAGCAAATATCTAGCACGACTAGGAGAAAATTGGATAATTTGTTGCTGTTACCAAGATTCTCGCTTCTGTTGTTATATAATATATGTATTTATTTATATATCTGTGCATCTTTTTTTGTTGATCCCATCTTAATTTATAACTTTTGAGTTTGTTATCTTAAAGAAATTTTCACAAAAAATTGAACATCGTGGGAAGTAGTTGGAGGAATAATCATAAATTTCGAACATATGTAATCTGCTTAGACTAGAATTTATAACCCAAATTTGCTGTAATAATTATTTATTAATATCAATATTTTAATAAGTAAACTGAAAAGATATCGATTATTAAAGGTAACTCGAGCATAAAATTTGAAGTTTATCTGCAGATCTTAATTATGGATTCTAGTCTAACAAAGGGGAAGTTTGCTTCTATAATTTATTAAACTTAAATAATAATAATAATAATTTTTAATATAAAAAAAATATTTTTGTTCCAAATACCTTTACACTACCTTATACGGGCTTATTAGCTTTCATACTCTGTTGTCGGATCATGGCCTAAGTGGCATTGCTTTTCACCTACATTACAGATTTAACAGTTCTATATGGAGAATAGCCCACGCATCTGAATAAGCCGTTGCCGACGCAAAGAGGTTCAATCAATTCCACATTACCGAGAGCCAAGTAGATCAGATGCCAGAAAGGCGTAGGGCAAGGAGTGCAGGAGGGCGGGAGAGCGGGAGAGCGGGAGAGCAAAAGCCATGAGGGGGCAGAGTGGACAGCTGCCCAAGTACATATATGAGGGCACAGAGAGTACGGCGGATGGCAAAAACCAAATCCCACTAATGTGCTTAAATAAATTTTGCCAGCGTTTAAGCCAATTAGTCCGTCGGACATTTTACTTCTTGTCAACTTTGGTAGCAGGCCGCTTTTGCCCGCTTTTGGACGCTTCTGAGGTCGGTCGGTTGGTCGGTTGGTCGGTCGGTCGGTCGGTCGGTCAGTTTGTCGGTTTGTTGGTTTGTTGGTTTGTCGACTGTCCAGTTGCCGGCTTGTCGGCTACTCGTGGGTTGGCCCACTTGCTGCTCCATGCGGTGCGTTGGCTGCTGATTCTGCTGACAATGTAGCTCGGGGTTTCTGTTTCTGTTTCTGTTTTTTTTTTTTTGTTCTTCCTCTTCCCTCTCTCTGTCTCTCTCTGTCTCTGTCTCTGTCTCTTGTGAGCTGTAGTGCTTATGCAGCAAATATCCGTGGGATTAAAATTGTATGCGGCTGGAAGTCTTGGTGGACGCAGTCTTTGCCGCGGATGCCGCTTTTCATGCCCTTTTACGCATTTTTGCCTTTCTGCTTTAGCTTTTTTTCGGGATTATTGAAGTGCAATTAAGCTAAAATGTCAACGTGAAAAAAATTAATCGTTATACTACCCTTTTTATGGCTTCCCCTTTGGGCACTCTCATCCCCGCCCCGCCCCGCCCCTCCCCACTCAACGCCCAATATGCTCCTTGGCTCTTTCTATCTGAGAGTCTGCTTATCTGCTGCGTTTCATCGCAAGTTTTACAAGCAAACTCATTTACCGGCAGGTTGAAGCCAGGTTGCGGCTGCTCCTCGCGGCCAGTCCTGCAATTGCAAGCGGACGAGTTTTTAAAATCTAATTCATGTACATGTCAAAAATTGGCTTGCATTATGAGGCAGCATCGAGAGACACCAACGAGGCACCAGTTGATGATGCCGCCGGGTATGGAACCCCGGCCAACCAAACAAAACCGACTGTTTGTCCTCCATGGCGTCGTTCATGTCTCGGTTGCCGTAATGATTTGTAATTTATGAATTTCGGTCGCTGCCAAAGGCTATCAGAAAGCGTCTTCAGCTTGGCAGCAATCTTATCAGACTGAAATCCAAAAGAGACTGCAATTGTTTGCCCACTGCATCGCCAACTTTGTTAGCTTTGTTGGTTGCTCGGTTTGGCTAGCTATTTTTTTTTTTTGTTGTTTTTGTTTTTCTCCGTTTTGGTTCGAGTTCGAGTACTCGAACTTCCATAAACAATTACCTGGCAACGACGCTAATCGTCGAGTTAACATTTTATCGCTACTGTGCTGGCACTAGGCAAATATGTGCACTGAAAAACTGAACAACTGAAAAACGGAACAACTGAAAAACTGAAACCGAAACTGAAACTTAGCTGAAGCAACTCAAATATTTTGGTGTTTACCCTGCGGCTCAGCCCGGTGACAGATTTGCGGCCAGCACCAGCTCTCCGGCAACACGGGCTCGTAAATCTCAGTTGCTGTACTATTTTGAAACCGTATGCGCTTCCACCGGCTGACATTACACATTTTTTTGTTTTTTTTTTTTCATTTTTATCACAATATCTGAACAAAATGTTTAGTACGCAGTAATTTTGTTATCTTGGCAGCGCAGCGCAGCGGCCGTCGAGCTATTTGTATTTGGGCAATGTGGCCGTGTGGCGGGTCGGAGCAGGAGGGAACCGAAGAAGAGGAGAGGGGGAGTGGGAGGGGAGCGGGAGGGGATGTGTTACCCTTTGATATCTGGTTATCTGGCTATCTGGCAGCTATCTCCAACCGCTCTCTCGCAGTGTCGCATTATGTCAATGACGACAGCAGCGCCGCATGAATGCAGTGATTGTTTAGCTGGTAATTATTGGATGACGTCCCGCCGATCGGAGTCTCGTAGGCTCAGGTGCAGCAGCACTGGGTGGACATGCGGTTGGGTGGCAAGTACTTAATAAAAGCTTATTCAGGTGTTTGGCGTGGGAATTGACTGCAACTTGTTTGTATTTAGAACGGTAAACGAAGAAGTGACTAATCGCACCCCTTGGATTTTCCCAAATGCCACGCAATTGTTGTTGCTATTATAGATTATTTTAGTTATTATCGAAAAGCTGTTTATAAATTTAAAAAATACCCAGAACTGGATTTATCACCTACATTTTCTGTCCGCATATCTATTTAGAAAGGTCTATAAATAATTAATAAGACTATTAGCTCCAATTTAATCATAAAAAATTAAAAATTAAAAAATTGTACCTTTTTTTTTCAATATAAACATAATGATATATTTTCGATAACAACAAAAAAATTAATATTTTGTTAAACATCGCAAATATATAATATAGACATATGACAAATTTGACTACGCTACAAAGATCATGTGTAATTAAAATAAATAAAATAATTTATTAAATAAAATAAAAAATAGTAGTGACAGGTATAAAAGTGTATTTTTTTATTTAATGCAATATTTTTTAAATTTTAAAGCGTTAAGTAAGAAGTCTTACATTTAATATAATTCAGTTCGATTATAAGCTTCAATTGTGGATTATTTGTAACCCTAGCCAGATATATATATATAATTGAGCTTTCTATTTAATCTGAATTAAGTAAGAAGTTATAGGCTTACCTTAAAAATCACCTATATTAAATATTTGTATATGACGTCCTCTTATGAATTGTAAGTAAGAAGTATTGAGAAAGAACTAAACATGATTTTTACATTGCAATTAAAATTAACAATCAATTGAGAAAAATGCTTTAAATACTAATGTACAAAAAAATTTAAATTTGTAATTAGCAGGAATTTCAATAAAAAAGAAAATTAAATGCAGCAAGTAATTTAATAAATGAGCCCCAAGTGTTGCCCAATGGACACTTGATAGCCAACATTGCGTATGTCACGCTATATATGTATATGTATATTAAATGGAAATAATAGAGCTATCAAGTATTCGGTTGGAGCACCCACTCCTTACATGCTTGTAGATCATAATCAGGCAACAGATACGAATGTGTGGTTTGTTATGATGAATTCGGGCTGCTCCGACAGACGGCAGGCATAATTTTTTTGCACCTAACAAATAACCAGAACCGCAGTTATCAGAGCAATGCCATCAGCCAGGTAGGCCCGGCCAGGTGATGATATTTAGTTGACATCAGCCTGGCACTCAGCCCTAAGGGCAGTTTGTCTTATGAGTGGCAGACACGCATATTAGGAGAGAGCGAGCCACTAAAATCACGTGTCTCAATTGCTTTTGGCGATTTTAATGGGCCCAAACATGGAAATATCTATAAGGCGCTTAC
This sequence comes from Drosophila pseudotalamancana, assembly GCA_037075185.1. Classification (NCBI taxonomy): domain Eukaryota; kingdom Metazoa; phylum Arthropoda; class Insecta; order Diptera; family Drosophilidae; genus Drosophila; species Drosophila pseudotalamancana. The sequence goes on from JBAMCK010000645.1 coordinate 173,199, forward strand.
ATGGTCAGAGAAGCGTTTGGCCAGCTCGGAACTGGGCGGGGCTGGGGGCTGGGGGCTGGGGACTGGGTGTGGGACGCGCTCTTAGCGTGGTTCTGTTTATATTTTGGCCTGGCATAAATTAAATTTGAATAAAAAACCAATTCATCTTCGTTAGGAAATGCGTTGCGTTGCGTTACGTTGCGTTGCGAGCCGATCTCGCCGGGTCCGGCCCAGAAAGCAGTTATGACATTTGCGCGGGGCCGTAGAAATGAGAATAAATGGAGAGCTGGTCAGCTAAGTGACCGCAACGCCCACGAACGACACACAACAGCGAGGACCAAAATGGGTAATGGGTAATGGGTAATTGCTTAATTATGAAAATTCCTTTTGTAACGCCTGCCAAGTCCTCCAGCCCATGTGCGTGTTGGCCCAGAAGGTGCTGGCCCTTCGCTTAATTCGGGCGGGCCGAAACGCATTCTTACAAGCAATTGGTCAGCCATCTGGCTGCCACTCTAATTAAATTATCAAACTCTCATACACAGCTCTGAGCGGAGCCGAGCTGTTCTACATATGTTGGTATTGAGCTGGCTGGTCATTAATTTCGATGTTATTTGGCTCATCCAGAGGGCGTCCTGTCTGGCTCTGACATTCATTTGCCGGCTAAATATTTTGTGACATTGCTTAATTGCCATGCCGGGATCCAAGCTCGGCCGCCGGCTTATCTGCTGATGAGTCCGATGGACACTTGATAAATGAACGCGTGTCGGCAGCGAAGCCTGCATTTTGCATTTTGCATTTCAATTTGTTTACCTGCCTCACCTGCGGCCTGTCAGCCGGCGAGCTGCCGGTCTTTGGGCCCCAAAAGTGTCCAAAAGTGTCATCGCTGGCGCGTTGACAGCTGTCAAAATGCAGCACTCTTGCATGCGCATTGGCTCCACAAAAATCGATAGGCGGTGACGTCGATGGCGACGTCGATGGCGACGTCGATGGCGACAGCTTTCACTGGCGCGCACGTGCGTGAAAGCTTCACCCAGCATCCGCGTGGAGCGCTGCGCAGAGAGCGCCGTGCTCAGCATCCAGAGAGCTTTGCCATCCGCATCCCTGAGAGCGTCGCCACATCCTTTGTTTACAATGACAGCACGCTGGCTCCGACTCCGGCTCCAGCTGGAGCTGGAGCTCCGGGCTGCACCACACACGTTGCCGTTGGCCCCGAGCGTACTCTCCAGAGTGTCCGCATTCGGGAGAGTAAAACTGTATCCTGCTATTCTATTGTGAGTGTGTGGGAGTGTGTATGAGTGTGTGCGAGTGTGTGCGAGTGTGTGCGAGTGTGTGCGAGTGTTGAGCGCAAAGTGTCAACGCGTGCTTTGGCATTTTTTCGTTTGGCTGTACCCAAGATTTCGATCGGGCTTATTGCCTGGCTGGGCAACCCTGCTAACTATATTAGCCAAGCGTCTTGGCTGAAAATGTCGCTTATAATTCTCACAGATGTAACTCTTAATATTTTGTAATATCCCATTTATTTTAGAATTTCTTATTAATTTTCCTATTCTTCACAATAGCAAATAAATCGAAGAAAATCGAGGTCAGGTGTAAAAATATTTTGTTTTACTTTAAATTAACTTTTTTATACAAATTAAATTAATGTATGTGCTGTGAAAATAAGCGTCGCCTTTGATATTTCTTTATTTTTCTTATAGCTTATAAATGTCAAGAATTCATCTATAGGTCTTTAAAGTTTATATCAAGGATATACTTTTTTATACTTATGAACATCCAACATCAAATAATTCAAAAATAGTAAATAAAAAGATGTACACTATTATTTAGGAATTTATTTTTGCTTTGTATGTCAAGTATTATTATTTTCATTTCACATTTTATCAATTTAAGATCAGATCAAGAACATCAAGAACATTTCATGAAACTATTCGGTGTCATCAGAGGATTCTAAGATACAGCTTCATTGGCGGCATATTTACCTACATATATCTGTAAAGAGCTTTCCCTTTAACTTTGCTTTTTATATAATATAATAAATTTGTATAATTTGTACTTAATTATTATTTGAGTATTAGACTAAAATCGAAAAGTTCGAAAAAAAATAGAAGGTAAAAATACAAATATATAAAAAACTATTTTTTTTATTACTATCACTTTATTGAGAGGCTTCAATTTGTAGTGTATTCACATGCGCCACTATAGCCGAAGCTCTTGTTGGAGCTTTTTATTGTTTTCGGTTTTAGACGCAGCAGCAATTGAAGAGTTGCCCTCCGCCGAGGGGTAACGGCAATTGGGGATGGCTGCTGCGCCGGGCACCTCTGCATTCCATTGTACATGACACTCAAAGGATGTTGGTGGGTTGTTGGGTCGGTGGGTTGGTGGGTCGGTGGGGTGCTGGTCGGGTTGAAAACTATTCTGGCCCGTGCGCTTTGATGCTCACTTCACTTTTTCTGTTTTCCATTATTTTTCTTTCTGTTTTTGCAATTGCCTCACTGTGCTCGTGTGTTGTTGTTGTTGCTGTTGCTGTTGCTGTTGTTGCTGGCGCTGCTTTTGGTACGTTCGATGGCGGCAACGTTTGGTCCTTGTGTGGCTGGCTGCCCGTTTCGCTGTGTGTGCCCCCGGTTTGGCGTTGCCTCGCTGTGAGATGCGAGATTTTGGCTTTTGTCGCTCGCTGCTCTGCTCTTTGACAAACGCGACGCGACGCGAGTGAACAGTCAGCCAATTTTTTGTTGTGCCACCGCATAAAAAAAATAAAACACTCACACGCAGCTATTTTTCTATTTCTAAATTTTTCTAATCAACCCAACCGAGTGTGCGTGCAAGTAGGCAAACGCGTTAATTGGCCGCAATATGTAACGATATTGGTGCTCACATATATGCAAAAATAAATAAAAACATCTCCGCAAAATCGAACCTGTCGCGGCATTAGAAAATTTTGGGTGCCTATCTTCAGTCCTCCGTCCTCCGTCGTCTGTCCGTCGTTGTCGTTGTCGTCGTCGTCGTCGCCAGGGCTGGGACGCCCGCCATGTTAGGGCGACGCGTTCGACTCGTTGTTGTTATTGTTGTCGCCATTGTCGCCGCCACGTTGCCAGCATTGTCGTCGTCGCGGTCGTCTCCAGGTGCTGTGTCCACGTCGGGACTCCGTGCATTAGGATTTGAAACGGTTTGCGGAAGTCTGGAGGCGGTTGCTCTTAGGGCTGCTGGCCCTGTGGGTGCCATGTGGGCATGGAGCTAAGATTTGGCCATTGAAAGTGTCGGACTTGGATGTGCAAAAGGCGCGCGCGAGCAAGGAAAACTCGTGTAGTCCGCCAGCAATCTTCCCCATCGCCCCTCGGCCTCTCCCCACCCGTATTTGACACCCTTTACCCGTGCTCGAAGTACCGTAGTGTTTTAGTTTAAAAGGCTCTCTCGCTCTCTCGCTCGCTCGCTCGCTCGCCCGCTCGCCCGCTCGCCCGCTCTCTCAATCTCTCTTTGTAAGTCTCTCGCGGAGGAAAGTCTAGTGCGTGAATCTGAGTCTCTCTTACTCTCTCTCTCGGCTGTCATTCTCCCGCTGGTGCGTGTCCGCTCTCTGTTAACCTCTCTCACAGTTGACATGTTTATGTTTTGGCAACAAACGGTGCTCTCTGTTGCAAATTTTGACAGCTGCACTTGTCAGCACAGTGGTACAATTCATAAACATCTAACTCAAACTTAAAATATGCCAACTTGGCCATTGGATAACAAAATAAGTCTAACAAATGGTTCCTAGCTAAAACTACACTGATTTAATGATGCACGACGAGGATGGAACTTGACATGGTAAATTGATTGGTAAGTTTCTATAGAGCGGACTTTGAAGGGGTATATAAAATGGTACAAGTACTTAAGTATTATATCCTAATACTTATGCTTTAACAATTATGAATGAGTATGCTTTGAATATGTCAGTGTGCAAATGTTTTACTTAACTATACACATATGTGATAGATCGACCAAGAAAATACATCTATAAGGCCACTAACTGTCTCTCATAAGTCTTCGATTTTGTATATCTTACCCATATTTAAGTATTATATCCTTATACTTATGCTTTAACAATTATGAATGAGTATGTTATGAATATTGCAGGGTGCAAATGTTTTACTTAACTATTCACATATGTGATAGATCGACCAAAGAATACATCTATAAGGCCACTAACTGTCTCTCATAAGTCTTCGATTTTGTATATCTTACCCATATTTAAGTATTATATCCTAATACTTATGCTTTAACAATTATGAATGAGTATGTTTTGAATATTGCAGTGTGCAAATGTTTTACTTAACTATACGCATATGTGATAGATCGACCAAAGAATACATCTATAAGGCCACTAACTGTCTCTCATAAGTCTTCGATTTTGTATATCTTACCCATATTTAAGTATAATATCCTAATACTTATGCTTTAACAATTATGAATGAGTATGTTTTGAATATGTCAGTGTGCAAATGTTTTACTTAACCATACACATATGTGATAGATCGACCAAAGAATACTAACTGTCTCTCATAAGTCTTCGATTTTGTATATCTTACACATATTGATTCTATGCCAAATCCGTTTTATGCGCAGATTTTGTGCTTTTTGAAGCGTGCTTCGGAGATCTTTTAGATTAACAGATTCTTATTTGGACTTTAAAATGTGTCTCTCTCCCTTTCCGCTTCTGTATTGCTCACTCTCTTGAACCCATCTTCAATATATTAAATAAATATAAAAGAATGCGAAATGCATCACTATATAAACTACTTTCAAGGACGTGGATTATTGACATTTCTTATAATCAACTCTTGACATTAAAAAAAAAACTCCAGTTCTTGGCATTTAAATAAGGTCTGGTTTACCAAAACCTCATTTCCACTTTCATTGCTTACTGATCTCATTCAGTTTTTCTCTAATATTGATTATTTTGCATTTCATTTTGTTGATTAGAAGAAATACAAAAGGCATATGCCACAAGTTGCATTGCTTGAAGTATCTGCAATTATGCAGAGCACAATTAAATTGTCGTCTCTAAGTCTAATCTTCCACTAATCTAATATTGATAAGCGGGCACACAAAATCTAATTTGCTAGCCACGCAACGCTGACAATTTGAAATCAATTTGGTTATTACTAATGCCCACTAAAGCTCCAATAGTCGCCACAATGATGAGGCCCCAAAGCCCAAAACCCAAAACCCAAAACCCAAAACGCAAAACGCAAACTATGCAAATATGCAAATTGGATGAGCGGCAAATGGCAAACATTTGAAATGTCGATTTGAATGCAGGCGAGCGAGTTTTGCATTTAATTAAAAGTGCATTATTACGTTATATAATATATATTATGAGCATAGTTGAATGTGCATGCATAAGACAGCAGACTGGAGGCAGACTGGAGGCAGACTGGAGGCAGACTGGAAGCAGACAACGGCACGGATTGGCTTCGAGCTGGCCGGAGTCGCAGAGTGGACGTCTCTGCCTGCCTTATTTGACAGGGCAGACATTCATCAAGAGAACGAATGGCGCACAGCTCGTAACATTTGCACGAAAACTCATTATTTTAATTAACTTTCTCTTCACAAAACCATTTGGTGCGGTTGCCACGGACATCGACACCGGCAACAACTGCAACAACAGCCGCAACAACAACGAAGCAAAGGCGAATGTATGCGATTTTGTTGCACTACTCGCACTGAGGCGAGGCGAGTCGAGGCGAGGCGTTGAGACTTGGCATCGCAGCTGCCTCACCTGGTTGGTTGGTTGGTTGGTTGAATGCCTGGCTGGCTGGCTGGCTGGCTGGCTGGTTCGCCAGCCTGCGGCTGTCCTTTATCCTGCTAAATCGCATTACTAACCTGTCATGTGAAATGTCAACCGTAAAGCGCTCGCTGATTGTTAATTTCACTTTTATTACCGCTCCACGCTCCACGCTCCACGCTCTGCGCAGCCGTTGATCCAGTTGCTCACGTTGATATTGTTATTGTTGTTAACGACGCCATCGATGCTCTGGCCGCCATTGCCCATTTTCCATTTTCCATTTCCCAGTTGCCAATCGCTTTGTCTCTTGCCCGCTTTGGCAGCTGAAAGCCCATGCAGCTCCGACCGGGCCTAAACCAGCTCAGCCACATATGTAGTTGGTTGACCTTAAGCCTCACTTAGCGATTTCGTTCGGCCTTTATCCTGACTGGCACTGCCCCAGGATCCCTGTCAAGCGGCTCTGAATTGTAGTGCAGCTGTATTAAGCTTTACAAAGTACTATACATAGATGTAACAAGAGAGAATTTTGATTGTGTTTAAGGCTAATGATTAAAACTTACTGAGTTTATCTGCTCTATCAACCTCAACCTCAACCTCTTTGATCGCGCAGCATTTCTTTTAACTTCCTGCTTTTTTATCGGTCGACTTGCCTATATATATTAGATAGAGAGGTTTAATAAAACACATACGTTTTGTTTTCCAGGGCTTTGAATGTGTTTAAGGCTAATGATTAAAACTTACTCAGTTTATCTGCTTTATCAACCTCAATGGTTTGTTTGATCGCGCAGCATTTCTTTTACCTTCCTGCTTTTTTATCGATCGACTTGCCTATACGATATATTAGATAGAGAGGTAAAATACATACGTTTTGTTTTCCCAGGGCTTTTCCTTACTGTTTACCTCAACTATTGACCGCGTCTACTTGTTGAAACCAACCAACTATCTCAAAGTCCTTTCAATATTATTAATTCTTAAATATTTAGTTTAATTATATTATTTTAATTTATATTTTAATTTATATTTCCCTCGAACAGCAAAACTCAAAATTTCCACTCATTACATAATAAGTAGAAAGCTTATTCAGCACATATTAATAAATATATTATAAATTATTTTTATATTCAAATATCAAAAGTATAGAGTTATCAAAGAAGTTAGGTATAGATTTGTTGTTTCTTTCCGGATCTGTATTTGATTAAAACTTTCCCATTGTAGTCCCTACTGTCAAATGGATTTATTGAAAATAAAACAAATACTTTTCAGGGTTCCATTTCGTATAGTCGAATGTCTCTGCTTTCTTAACTTCCTACACATTTCAGATATGTGTATATATGTATATACTAGTATATTACAATTAAGAAGCACAAATTTTTAAAATAAATTTGGTCCGTTATAGTCACACGTGCAATTCACATTTAAATTAATTTTTATTCTTTTTCTTTTTCTTTCGTTCGCCTTGCAACCCACCTGGTGGTGGCGCCATCTGGGGTATGTAGTTCTTTTCAACAATCAAGTCGAAACTAGCGCTTGGCAACATTTGGTCAATTGTCTCGTTAACAAATTGCACGCCGCAGAGCCGCAGCTCATTTTCATAAATGCAACTCGCGCTGGCTTCTTGTTGTAATCGGTTGCATGCCCCACTGCCCGCTGGCCCTGTGCCGTGGCAGCGCCTTCGACTAGTACTGCTACCGACTGCCCGGAGCCAGGTGAGCGGAGCCGGGAGCCGGGAGCCACAGAGCCACAGAGCTCAGAGCTCCACTCATGCGACGGCGTCTGTCACTGGTTATTCCCAAAGGTGCAAACAAAGTGATTATACTTGGCCATTGTTCCGACTCTTTGTGGAATGTCGTGGGAGTGCTGGCTGCGTGTTGTGGCAGTTGGGCAGTGGGCGCAATGCGTGTGCGACGGCTGGGGTGGTGCGGGTGGTTTATTAATTGAAATGTTAGTGCAGCAGCTACAAAGCAGCTCCTAAATAATAGATTTGTATCGAGAATTGTGGCTAGCAGATATTTGATGCTCATTAAGTAAAGTGGTTTTAGTTTTGCCCCAGCTCATCTTGCAATTTATGTTCTCGGACCTTTGCGGAGCTGCCACATCCGATGACGACGTCGACGGTAGTGACGCTTGAGCTGACACTAAAGCCAATACGGACGCCGACGCCGACGCAGACGTAGACGCAAACGTAGACGCAGACGTTGGCGGCTCCACAAAAAAGGTCCGAAGATGAATTGGGCCTCGTTTATTTTAATGCCTTGTCGCCGCAGTGGGTCGCACAGATGTCTCGTAGTCGGATGAGACGGAGACGGAGTCGGAGCCGGAGTCGGAGTCGAGTCACTTATTAGACATTAGCCGAGACGAAGCTCGTGACTTTGTTGTGAGGCGCTTTTGTCCCCCATTCAGACATTGCGATCCAATCCGATCCACAGTTGTGGGGGCCTTTGTGTAAGGTGCACATTAGTAGTAATTTTTAATGGTTTACTTTTTCGTCTACTTTGTTCGACTGCCCCGAACGGGTTTCTATTTAAGTTGGCTGCGTTGTTTCTGCTGCTTCCCAAAGGCTTTTAGCGGTTTATTATTTAAATGAGTGTTCAGCCTTACGGCCATGCCTATTGTCCCGCTTTGTTCTGCTTCTTCTTCGCCTCCTACTTCTCGTTTCTTTCTTCTTTTTGTACTCCATATCATTTCTGGTGCGTTCGAATTTAATCAATTTGATTTATTCTCTTAGTTCATATTGTGTTCGAAATATTGTACAAGCGCATTGTGTCCATGCGTATCCACATCCACAGACACATCCAAAGACACATCCACAGACACAACCATATCGTATGGCATGCAGGAAAAACAGATTTTAATTTTTGGAATTTCTTCTGCCGTTAAGATGGGAGCAGAATTAGCATAAGCAGCTGAGGGTACGGCCACACTCCATCTCCGTCTTTCACTGAGACGCGACTCCGAACTCTTAGGATCAGTTCGGCATTGTGTTTGGAACTCTGATGATAGGCGGTGGCGTTTGTTAGATGCTCAAGCTCAACATCTTGAATTTCTATTTGGATACGCTTCAGTATGTATCCATGTCCGCACATACATACTTATTTATGGCTGCCTTGAATCTCATATATATAACGGGCAAAGCAGATTCGTCTTCAAGTGGAGCGCATATTATCTATTATATACGATGTGGCATATATGTGAGCTACGAAATAAGATGGAAAAATATATCATAGACACATATGCGACACATGATTTAAATGAAATAAGTCATTCCTTAGCTGGACAAAGTACAAATATGTTTTCAATTATGTATGTCAAAATAGTTGAACAATTCAGTTTTTGGAATGCTTAATGTTGAATACATTATAAATTGATAATTGTATAGATGCAATAACTTAACGGCGAGGATATGAACTAAATTTCCGAGTTCAATTTTTTGATACCCAACATATTCGGGAGTTCTAAAAATAGGAGTTTATTAAAAAGGTATTTATTTCAGTTGCCAACTATCTAACTGTATGAACACAATTAATGATAAAGGCTTAAATTTTTAATAATCCAAATCGGCGCATCCTATAGAAATCAGATACAGACACCGTTCAATAATCTAAAAAGTTCTATTGCACTTACCACGATTTACTTTTACTACTCTTTTGTGAAGTAATAAGTTTTTAATAGTATATAGAACACTGATCCTATATAATAAATACGTCAGTATTATAAATTGAATATGACTTAAATTCCCCAGTTCAATTTTCTGATACCCAACATATTCGGGAGTTCTAAAAATAGGAGTTTATTCAAAGGTATTTATTTCAGTTTCCAACTGTCTAACTGTATGAACACAATTACTGATAAAGGCTTAAAATTATAATTATCCAAATCGGCGCAACCTATAGAAATCAGACACACATACCGTTCAATAATCTAAAAAGTTCTATTGCACCTACCATGATTTACTTTTACTACCCTTTTGTGAAGTAATGAATTTTTAATAGTGTATAAAACACAGATCCTATATATATAATGAATACGTCAGTATTATAAATTGAATATGACTTAAATTCCCCAGTTCAATTTTCTGATACCCAACATATTCGGGAGTTCTAAAAATAGGAGTTTATTCAAAGGTATTTATTTCAGTTGCCAATTATCTAACTGTATGAACACAATTAATGATAAAGGCTTAAATTTTTAATTATCCAAATCGGCGCATCCTATAGAAATCAGATACACATACCGTTCAATAATCTAAAAAGTTCTATTGCACCTACCACGATTTACTTTTACTACCCTTTTGTGAATCAAAGAATTTTTAATAGTATATAGAACACTGATCCTATATCAGTATTACGATCAGTATTACTGTAGATATGCTCATGCATACTTCTATGCAAATTCTTTTAAAAATCGTCACGAACTTAGCCTAAGTTCATCTCCTTCTCTTAATATTATTATTTATTATAATTTTAGGCAGAATATATTTCACATTTGTGTGATTTTGATAGACACATATGCGACACATGATTTAAATGAAATAAGTCATTCCTTAGCTGGACAAAGTACAAATATGTTTTCAATTATGTATGTCAAAATAGTTGAACAATTCAGTTTTTGGAGTGCTTAATGTTGAATACATTATAAATTGATAATTGTATAGATGCAATAACTTAACGGCGAGGATATGAACTAAATTTCAGAGTTTAATTTTCTGATACCCAACATATTCGGGAGTTCTAAAAATGGGAGTTTATTGAAAAGGTATTTATTTCAATTTCCAACTATTTAACTGTATGAACACAATTAATGATAAAGGCTTAAAATTATAATTATCCAAATCGGGGCATCCTATAGAAATCAGATACACATACCGTTCAATAATCTAAAAAGTTCTATTGCACCTACCACGATTTACTTTTACTAACCTTTTGTGAAGTAATAAGTTTTTAATAGTATATAGAACACTGATCCTATATAATAAATACGTCAGTATTATAAATTGAATATGACTTAAATTCCCCAGTTCAATTTTCTGATACCCAACATATTCGGGAGTTCTAAAAATAGGAGTTTATTCAAAGGTATTTATTTCAGTTTCCAACTGTCTAACTGTATGAACACAATTAATGATAAAGGCTTAAATTTTTAATTATCCAAATCCTTTATAAGTCAGATACAGACACCGTTCAATAATCTAAAAAGTTCTATTGCACCTACCACGATTTACTTTTACTACCCTTTTGTGAAGTAATGAATTTTTAATAGTGTATAGAACACTGATCCCTATATACATAATAAATATGTCAGTATTTTAGTATTACTTCTATGCAAGCTCTTTAAGAAATCGTCACGAACTTAGCCTAAGTTCATCTCCTTCTCTTAATATTATTATTTATTATAATTTAAGGCAGAATATATTTCACATTTGTGTGATTTCGACGTATCGCAAAGCTGTCATAAAAGCTTAAGACTATTTTAAAATTTGTTTTTAAACTATTTTCAATAGATACAATTTAAATATCTATAAGACTTAATGCCGTAAAGAATTGTTTTAATTTATTTGTATTTTTTTCACAGAGTTTTAAACAATAGCAATTCATTAAAAAAAACTTAATTTCGCATCAATTTGATGTTCGGGTTTTGTTTCTAACTGCGAAAAGTGGAAACTCTGCTCCTGACTTTCACTCCAGCCTTGTCAATCGCATAACTGATCGGGCACAGGTAACAAGGCAAAGTCAGCTACCAGATCCGCTTGCCACTTGCAGCACCACTTGCACCACCACTGGGCACCACCCACCCAGCAGCATTTAAGAGTGCGCATTTATCTTGATGGCCACATGGAATTGGTGGTGCAGCAGGCACAGGATCGGGCTGGCCTGTGGTTGTGGTTATGGTTGTGGTTGTGGTTGTGGTTGCAGCCACATTCAGCCACAACCACACCCAGTCAGCCCACTTTTGTTTATGAGAAATTACATTTGAACTGCAAGCAGCAGATGCCAATCTTATTAATGTTGCTTGCTGCTAAGTCCGTCCGTCTGTCCGTCTGTCTGTCTGTCTGTCTGGCTGGCTGCCTGTTTCTTGTTGTTGGTTGTTGGTTGTAGTTGCAGCCAAAGCCAAAACCAACGCTAAAGCCTTGTCGACTAGCCAACATTTTTGCATAAAACAGCAACAGCAACAGCAAGAGCAAGAGCGAGAGCAACAACAAGTTAGCTGGCATCCCAGGCCGTTCGGGCCAAAATGTATCAAATTTCAATGCACAATCATCACAATCAAAAATAAAAATTCCGAAATCAACTTTTGTTGGCTTTTGGCTGGGCATCTGTGAGAGATCTCCGTTGTGACGATGACTGCAGCCGGACGAAGCCAGCAACAACTGATCAGAGTCACACTTGGCATTCACAGAGCGCTGTTGTTGTTGTTGTTGTTATTGGTGTTGGTGGTGTTGTAGCTGAAGCTTGTTGTTGGTAATATAAGATACGAAATCAAAAATACATCATTGCCAACAAGCGCAGGCTGGCTGCTCCAGCAACGGTCTCCAGCTACGACCATCGGCCATCGTCCATCGGCGTCTCCAGCTGAAGCTGCAGCTCCAGCTGCTCCTGCCGCTACTCCCAGCTGCGGCCAGCCGTTCATTTGTCTGGCCAACGCTGATTGTATGCATGTTTCGCTTTTCTTCTGCCGCACGCTAAATGAAGTAAGCAAACGTTGATTACATGGCCTCAAGTGTGCGCCTTGTCGAGGAGTCGACCAGTCGAGGAGTCGAAGAAACGAGGAAGCCAGCGATCGAGGATCGGCGGTGGGAAAGATGCACGGATGGGTGCCGGTGTCGTCTGGCTGAGTATCTGCATGTTGGCGCATCGCTCGTCGTTTTTAATGATGACTTCAAATGAGAGGCTGTTTATACGCTGCTCATGCGGCCAATCTGCGGAGTAAGCCTGGCCATAATAGACTTCATTTTAGCCTGATTAAACGAATGCTCTCTTGGCTGCCCGTCCTCCATATCGAAGTGTGTTAATTTTTAATTAGAGTTGTACTGTTATTTGTTGTCGCTGTTCCCGTTGCTGTTGTTGTCGTTGTTGCCGTTGTTGCCGTTGTTGCCGTTGTTGTTGTTTGTTTGGTCTGCTGCTTGATCAGCATAAAGGGTTAAGAATGCAATTGACTTTGTCTCGCCCTCTTGACTCCAGCCGCCACAAATTTGCAAATGCGCCGGAGACACGAGACCGGAGACAAGAGACAGGAGACAGGAGACAGGAGACAACCATATAAGGTGGGGCCCCGATTCGATGCGACACAAACAGCGACGACTCCTCTTTACAACTTACATGTTCTTAATTACAATAAAATGTTACAAGCTTAAGGTGAGGTGAGGCTACACACAACACACAACACACAACACAACACACAACACAACAGAACACAACACAAGGGAACACGACGCCAATTCCAGCTTCAATTGCAGCTCCACGCTTCGGTTCACTTTGATGTAGGCAACAACAATAGCGACTACCAAGAACCAAGAACCAAGAACCAAGAACCAAGAGCCGAGTGGCAGCCACGAACGGAGCGATGGCGGCCACGAGTGGGATCAGCCCACAGACCACTTTCAATATTGTATTCTTATTATTATGAAATCAAGCAGCATCCCCCCACCCCCTCCCCCATCTCCTTCAGCTTGCGCACCTTTCCTCGCCGTGGCAGCCACGTCTCCACGGCCAGGCCAGGTATGATATGCATATAAATAAATAAAAAGAAAATTGACAAGCTCATAAACTCGCTCGCGCCTAAGAGAAATTCAATCTTGTAGATACAAATGAAACGCAATCATATTTTATGCATGAGCCCGGGAAAAAACTTATAAAAAACAACACTCACAACGAAAACAAGCAACAACACCAACAACAACAACAATATCACCAAACTGCAAAGATACTTACGAGTGTACAGTATACCAAAAAATGTGTGTGTGTCCCACACATGTGTCATTGTGGTCACTTCGATGTGTGTGTGTGTGTGTGTGTGTGTGTGTGTGTGTGTGTGTGTGTGTGTGTGCAAATTTGGTTATTTAGCAGGGTGTCTCAAGGCTCACAATTCCATATAATCCCGATAATTTATGCAAACCCTTAAGTCTTTATTTCTGTTCAAGTATTCGACATCTGCATTGTTGTTATTTTTGTAAATCGTATATGGGAAGCTTTAATTAAATCATTGTATAAGATGACTAATAAGTATTAAAATTGAAGTAAAAATAATAAATTCATATTGAAAATAAATATATATCGGAGTTAAAGAAGATTTAAGAAATTCATTCCAGACTTAGGTTCTTAAATCTTGACCTTTTAAAAACTTATATAAACATATTTTGGTTATTTAATAATACTGTAATAGCAACAATTAATGAATACAATTAATTAATTAATAATTAGAATGTATGTCAAAGTCATGGGCAAGCAATTATTGTTGAGACATAAATATTTCCCTACATAGTGAGAAAAAATATATATAATATATATATATATATAAATATCGATAAACAAAATTGATTTAAATTATAAATATTAATAAAAATTTAGTAAACAAAATTGATTTAAATTATAAATATTAATAAAAATTGATATAACAAAACAGTTTAATAAAATTGAATAAAAAGCTAGCATATACTTGTGTAATGTATTTAAAGATATATATATATATATGTATGCAGTCTTATGGTGTGCTTAAGAATTCGGGCTTTCGATCAGCCTGAGGAACCCTGCTGAACATGTGTGGCGTATTCCTCCTGCATTTGAGTGCAGTACCGGCCGAGGCACTCCGGCGAAGGTGTTAAGTTATGGCACAGTCCGGGGCTACACAGCTGGGCATCCAATTTGGTGACCACCACACGCGTGCGTCCGTCTCCTTATCCAGAAATTAAGCATCAGCATCAGCATCGCATTTCGCGTCGCTGTTGTTGCTGTTGTTATTATTTTTGTTGTGTGGAGCAGTCCTACCTTTGGGTTTGGCTTGGTTTTGTTACTGGCAATGCTCACTGTCACCGGCCACCAGTCACCGGTTACCAGTCACAAGTCACCGTCGCCGTTCACGTCACACGGCGAAACAGACAAAGGGAAAGAGAGCGCGTGTGAGCGGGACAGATAGAGATGTAGAAGGAGATGGCAGAAAACCACACGCCCTGTTTGATTTATTGCGCATTGTCAAATTATCCTTGATAAGTCATTAATATATTTTTTGGCCACTCTTCTCGGTGTTAGCCGGCAGATTCGTCGTCCCCCACCTCCGGCCGTTGCAGCCATCATTAATGCCTTCTGTTTGTTTTGTTTTGACGTTGACTCTTGTGGCTAACGTTGTTCTTGTTGTTGTTGTTGTTGTTGTTGTTGTTGTTATTGTTGTTGCATTGTTGCACAGTTGCACAGTTGAACTTTAATGCTCAACACTTTCGAACTCGCAACGCCCAATTCACATGGCCATAAAAAGCGCTAAGTAACCGTGGCTACCAGGGCGCCATACACACACACATGCACACACACACACACATTTTGTGGCATAATTTATGTCTTTACAAGCTCTCAAATGAAGTGGCAAATTCACACTTTTAGCCAGCCCGTAAAAATGTAATAGTTCGGTCAGATTGTATGACCGACCACATCCACATCCACAAATAACATCATCATAAAACCCAATTCACAAATCATAAATATAAATTAATTTGTGCGGAGAACCAATACGAATCCAATCCAATCCAATCCAATCCAGTCCAATTGCACGGCCAGCCGGACGACCTCGTTGCCTCGCTGCCTCGCTGCCTCGTGGTGATCATCGATCCATTTCGCATACAATAAAGCAATCTGATTTTCGTATCATAAACTTAAAATGCTCTCAGCCGGGCTTCAACATTTGCGTTTGCCAGCCGTAAATCTTCCTTGGCCGACCGTCCGATTGTCTGGCCTATCAGCATGTACATGCTATCCGCCAGATACCAGGCTCCGTTCCAGGCGGCCTGCGGATAGCCCTGGCCAGGCACAGCCCGGCCCGGCCTGGTTCGGCCTGGTCCAGTGTTTGCGCATGCGCACGCGTTGCGCCGGCGTTGATAGATTTATGGCGCCAAATAAAATGCCTTAAGACAACAAACCAAATCAGCAAAGAGCTCAGCCACCACAGCCGGCAGCTCAGGGGGGTAACAGGGGCTCCCGGATCAACTCCGTCTGGTTAATCAAATAGTGGATGCGAAAAAAGACACACACACACACACACACCCCACTAAACATGATCATTTGCGATTTTACTGTGGGCCATAAATGACTGGCCATATTGTTTGTACAACAAATGGCGCACTTGAACAAGAAAAAAAGAAAATCTCCTCCAGCGTTTTAAGATACTCTACGTGGTACTCAAAGATTCGCGTCACCCATAAAAAGATTCACTAATTGTTGCCCACCTCTCATTATGGCACATAGAAGTGGCAAAATATTATAAATACCTCTTAACTGTTTTAATTTTAAGTTTCCATTTGAAACTTTCAAGTTTGATTTTGCGCTAGTGAAAAAATATGTTTTAAATTTATTTTTAATGAGATAATTGAATATTTGTATATTTTATATAATAATGTAATAATAATATTAGTTAGCTATATATTATTTAAATGTTATTGGATTTTTTATATTTAATTAAATTTATTTTAAATTTATTTCTAATGGGATAATTGAATATTTGTATATTTTATATAATAAAGTAAAAATAAAATTAGTTAGCTATATATTATTTAAATGTTATTGGATTTTTTATATATAATTTCTATTGATACTTACTTCAAGTTTGATTTTGCGCTTGTGAAAAAATATATTTTAAATTTATTTTTAATGGGATAATTGAATATTTGTATATTTTATATAATAATGTAATAATAATATTAATTAGCTATATATTATTTAAATTTTATTTTATTAATTTTATATAAATTTCAATTGTATTGCAATTTAAAACTGTCAAGTTTTATTTTATTTTTGTGAAAAAATGGATTTTAAATTTATTTTAAATGTTTTTTTATTATGAAAATAATTTATAAAATAATAATAATACGAATAAATTGCGTTTCATGAAATTAAAAAAATTTGAACCTTTATGTAAACGTTCCTTATCACATCGAATATTGATCAAATAATTAACGGGAGTCACGCGTTACCTACAAAATTGTTACCTTTAGTATAAACTGGCAATTAAAGATACAATTTTTCTAATTTTCAGAGTGTGTTGAAGTAAAGTCAAAATCGATTAAGCACTAGTGTTCATTAAGAATGCAAATCAAGCATTGAAAAGCTACTTAAGTTATTTAATTGATTTCGGTGTAGGGTAGAAAACGTGTCAGCTTAGTTGCATCGGCATCTAATCTAACTAACTAACTAGTCGAGCATCTGCGCCACACAATTTGCAAGTCACGTCCATAATAATTCCCAGATACGATAATTAGTCGCAATGCGATTATAAGAGATCGCCTGGCTGCCCGGCCTGTTGGCCAGGCTGCTCCAGAAGGAGGCCCGCGGCGAGGAGGACATTGCGCATGAGTAACGCGCCACCAGGCCAAGATTTATGGCCGCTCTCCGCGTAGAAGAATGAAGGGAAAGGGGGAGTGGGGAAGAGGGGGAAGGGGGCTTGCATTTCGGGCGATGGCGACACCGCGGTTGACGTTCATTTGGGGCCGCGCGCGATCTCGTGGCCGATCTGTGTCCCGGCTCTAAGCGCGCGCTCTCGTAATTTATGCGCTCACACGCTGACATAATTGCGTCCGGAGTGTTGGATGGTAGTGCCGGATCTTGGGTGAGCGGGGGTGGTGGGGCGGCTGTCGGGCAAATTGATTGAAAAGTTACAACAACTGCGGCACAAATTGTGTCCGCGGCATTGAGCGACATGCGACGATGGTCGGCGGAAAATTTTATTAAAAATAATTACACCTTTGTAGTTTGTCAATCAAAGCGTTAACTGGGCCAAAAATAAGCCACGCCAAGAGCTGGCTGGTTGAAAAATCGCTACAACATTTCGCTGACTCAACGCACACACACACACACACACACACACACACACTGATAAATGTTGGCCAATTGGAGTCCTCGCGGCGGGCGAGCGGCGTAAATCTCATTTGAGCCTCTACTGACATGTCGCAGGATTAAGTTGTCAATTGGTATACAGCCATGGAGCCATGGAGCCATGGAGCCATGCAGAGAGGCAGCGCATCTCTCATATGGTTGTTGTAGTTCGTTGTTTTAGCACTGCGAAAATATTGGAGTAAGAACTCAGCTCGAGATTAGTCGCAATCTCAATACAATGAGCGCATTTTGATGGATTTTCAATTGATTTACGATGCGGATGACTCCTCCTGCTGCTCCTGCTGCTCCTCCTGCATTCGCCTGCAATTAACAAGCATCATTTTGGGCTGTGGCTTCCCTCTGTGGTATTAATAAAGCCGCCAAGCAAATGCTGATTGAATGACTCGCCTTGCCAACTGACTGGCTAACTGGCTAACTGGCTAACTGGCTGGCTGGCTGGCTATCTGGCTGGCTGGTGGACTCCACCAATGCCAAGCGTGGGGCTGCTCACTTGTCAGTTGGTCGCCTGGACATTCAGCCAATAAAGATAATTTATGTGTATTCAAAAGTGTGATGGGCTGTGGAGTCTATGTTATGGGTGTGGGTTTGTCTCTCATTTACAACCTCCCTCTCCCTCTTCCCTCTCCCAATCCGAATCCGAATCCGTCTCTGTCCCAGTGAGGTGTGCTGCGTCACTTTATAGGCGGCACTGATTACTTCACAAGTAAGTCGTTGTTGTAAATGATGTGAGTTGTTGGCTGTGCCTTGTGCCTTGTGCCTATAAGTCAATTAGTTGTCCAGGTCTGGAGCTGGTTTTGCGGTGCTAGAAACTCGATTCCCGATAAGATTGCCAAGCGATATGAAATTGATTTCAGCTCCGATAGAAGCACTCAATGCCACGCTAAGTGTTTAAACTTGTGTCCTTTCAATTACGCCAATTAAAGATATTCAAACTTGTCTGAACAATCTTTAAGATACTTTTGAATACATTGACAGGCGGGCCTTTCCACATATGTATCTAAAACTATTACAAGTGGGGAATGGTTAAACGCATAAATCAATTTTTTTTTAAATATATCAACTTATAATGCTTAAAACTTAATTTAGCGTAACAAGTTTTAATAGACTTTAAAATTAAATAATACATCTGTATTTGCCAATTTACCAACTTAATTACCTTATTAATGTCTGTTAACTGTAAGTTCTTGTTGACTTTGTAAAAAGAATTAATGCAATATATCTTGGTAGAAAAGTTGATTCAGAAAAATAACTATAAAGACTCTGTGCTATATTATAACTCGTATATATATGTATATGTAAAATATGGGTTCTTGACGCAGTCTTTTATGATATGAGTGATAATTTTTATACGGTTTGTTCCGTGGGACGTAAAACTTAAATCATACGTATTTTACAACTGATATTTTATTAGATAGTTTTTTCTTATGGCGTAAGTGGGAAGTAAATAGATAAATAACAAATAAAAAATATTTTAATCTCAAATTGTAATATTTATTTTCTTAAATGTTTGTACCCAAGTAGAAAGGTAGACATCTACAATACTTACTATCGTATTGGATCCTATATATTTTACAAATTTATCAGTTTTTCTCAACATCTCGTACCATTTCCATAGAACGGAGCAATATCGAGAAGTAATTTTTATTTTAATTAGGATAATATACCTTATATACTTATTTTAGAGAAAGACAGCTTGAATATTAGATTGATGTATCCCCTATTTTGTTACATACATAATATATCAAAAATAGTAAAAATATTATTTTTTATATACTAAAAATAATTTTTATATTTATAATGTACAAAAAATATACAAACTTTTTCTATAGGCGGATTGAATACAAATCTAATCTAAAAATCTTTCTTAAAACTTTGCTGAAGCTTAAAATTTCCCAGTTTATAAGTGAAAAGGATTCGACAAAGATCAAATTGAATTTGTATTGTATATAAGTGTAAAGCAAACATTTTATCTGCTTAACTTATATAATGTGAATAAGGACTAAAAAAGACAATTCAAATCTATAATACTTACTATCGTAATTGATTCGATATATTTTACAAATTTATAAGTTTTTCTCAACATCTCGAGAATCAGTCTCTATTTTAATTAGGATAATATACCTTATATACTTATTTTAGAGAAAGACAGTTTGAATAAGTGTGAATAAGGACTAAAAGAGACAATTGGAATTGAATTGGAAGAGTCTTATCAATCAGGTGAATATCAGGGAAATATAAATTAAATTTAAAATAGATCTTAACACGTTTAATGTTCAACATCTCGAAACACGATTGTAAGCCTTTTTAATCGTGCTTTCAAATGGTAACAAGTTGGGGCAAGATGAAGTTTTTGCATTGCATTGCATTGCATTGCCAAAAGGTGCAACACGTGAACATTTATCATAATCAAATCAAATTTTATACACGTGAAAATGCATCAGAAAAGTTTATTTTCATTTCGATGTCGTGAAATGTTGCTATTGCCTGTTGCTGGTTGCAGGTTGTTGATTGTTGTTGTTGCTGTTGTTGCTGTTGGGCTGTTGAGCCGTAAAAATGAATCGTGTTGATGATGACGACGGCGACGATGATGGCCCGATACCAATAGCCATATCCATGCCATATACATAATTGGGCACGCGATGCAATAAAATTGGCAAAGCGGAGCCCAGTGCCATTTATTGCTGTTGTTGTTGTTGGGGGTGGGTGTGGGGGTGGGGATCGGCCTGGGACTGGGGTGCGGATGGTTTCTCTGCATTCACAGTTTGCATATCATGGCAATGACGCAAGCTGTCAACTTCCCGCGGTGTTCATAAAAGTCTTGTTTTGTTTGATTGTCGCATAGCTCATGCTCACACACACACACAGACACACAGGCAGACACACACACATTCAGACACCCACATATGCATATGCAGAGTCATTGCATTTGCATTGTTATCTCATAGATACGGATGTGCGACCGCCAGACAGTTACGGCTCGACATTCCCGTTGCTGTTGTTGTTGTTAATGTTGTTATTATTGTTGTTGTTGTTGTTGCTGGTGTCGCCCGGGTTTTGGTTTCCAGTTTGTTCAGTTGGCGCTGGGCTATGGCTGCCAGCAAATATCTATCAACTGCACATTCCTGTTGCTCTCAGCCACCGCTGCTGCTGCTGCTGCTGCTGTTGCTGTTGCTGCTGTTGGTGTTGCAGCGGCACTTATCACTTCATTGCAGTTTTATGGCGCGTCAAAATTGATGCTTAACGGTTTTTCGCGTTTGGCCACATTTAGAACCCGTCGCAACAGCAGGCCCAAACTTTTTAGCTGCGTTTATCTGCCACCCCATCCCACCCCTTCCCCTCCCCTCCCCCTTCCTCTTGTTCCACATATGCCATACAATGAATTTGATTTTGATTTTGATTCTCGTGTTGATGCTGATGTTGATTTTGATGTTGATTTGCTTGCAAGTGATTAGCGGGGAGGAAAGGCGTGAAGTGCAACTGTTGCATGTGCAGTTTACAGTTACTCGGGCGACTTTATGTCGGTTTTACACTTGGCTAAGCCAAGTCCTGTTAAACTTGTGTATTTACTCTGAATTGATAGCCTTTCTTTGCTTAACAATAAATTAACTAAATTGCATAAAAATATATTCATTGTGAGAGTTCGAATTGCAGTTCCATTTATTGATTAAATTCGATTCTTTATTCTCGACTCGATCATTGGATTCACTGACTCAAAATCTATTCAGCGAATAGAAAAATTTAAAAATGTTTGGAATGTCCTCCTAAATTGTCTTGAGAACCATCTTTAATATTTAATATGCACATATACTCTCTTACACATTTTTAGCAGAAATATTAAATCACAATTAAAGTTTATCTTATTATAAACATTTATAAAGTATCTTCAATCCAAGCATTACAAAACAAAACAAAACTACAATTTTTGCTATTATTATTCTGACTATTTAACCAACTTGCCTTAAGATACTCCATCTTCAATCCTTTCATATAGGACTCCAACTGTTCCTCGTCTATTTTAATGTATTTATGTGTCCAAACAGAGTTCAATGTTTTACGCTTAGTTTTATACGGCTATCATCTAAATTTACATCTCCATTCAATCGCCCACGCACGGGAATCTTGTTTTCCGGACATTATGGAACTGGCTGTATCTCAATCCCAATCTCAATCTCGAAATGTATCTTAATAGATTGTGAGGGGGTCGCAGGTTGCGTTCCATTTTGAGTCGGTGACTTTATTACCGATTTTAGGTGATTTTTATGTTCTAACAACAATTTGAGATATTTTACGAGAATAAATTCAGGCTCCATTGAATCGAACAACAATAACAGCAAACGATTTTCCGACTTTTCAGACATTCAGTAGACTTTTTACGATCGTTTAATTGAATCGTGAACATTTCTATTTGGTCATTCGATTGGGAAACGCGCATAAAAAATGCCTCGACAAATGAGGCTGTGAAATATGCAAGTGGTTGACTCCACCGAGGGTATCAAATATTTATATGACACTACAGTGGAGCCATAAAAGTGGACATTAAACGAGGCTTGAGTTAATATTAATATTATTATAATTTGCATCTCGGAATCGAGTCTCTCGAATGGCTCGATCTCAAATATATCGAAGGCATTCGGATACGGATTCGGATTCGGTTGGTTGGTGGAAGCCAAGGGGAAAGACAGCTGAAAGCAAAGACTGTACAATGCGCACAACTGGCAGGCATGTGGCTTCGTCCTCGATCCTGCTGGATCGTCCTCGCTTGAGTCAACAGAGCCACAGGCCAGGAATTACTCAAACAAAATGGTCGTAAATCGAGAGGTTGACTTCTTGTCGTCAAAAATGAGGACAGCAACAACACAACCACTAAGCGGATTTTCAGGTACGCCGGACCTTTTTTCCCTTCCCTATTCCCCCGAAAAGTGCAGCTGAATAGCGCAAGACGCGCTTCGAGGAAACAGCCCAACAACAAGAACAAGAACAAGAAGAAGACGAACAACAACAACTACTTCGGCACTTAGAGGGAAAACTGTGCAGCTAGGACACAGAAATAGACACAGACACAGACACAGATACAGATGCAGATGCAGATACAGATAGAGTTTCTGCCGGATTGTCGAAGGGCGCAACCAGAAATTGAAACAAAACAATCAGCGGAGCGCAGCAAACGATGCGTTCTTAATTTCATTACCCAAAACTCCAACTGTGCATCACTTTCGCTTTCGCTTTCGCTGTCGGCAGGACCTCTGCTAAGGACCAGCCAAGCAGATCCTTCCCTCGATCCCTGCACATGTAAGTCGACACCTTGCGCTTAGTTTGGAAACGCGTCTGGAAATGTGCCCTCGAGTAGGTACAGCCACAGGATCGATCAGTCAGTCAACGAGCTAGTTAGTCAGTCAGTCAGTCAGTCAGTCAGTCAGTCATTTAGTCAGTCAGTCATTTAGTCATTTATTCAGTTTGTCAGCTGGCAATCTGTTTCTATAGATGGGAATACATTTCTTTCCCACTTGATGGCAGCTTCTGCTTCATATCGCATTTTATTTCGCATTTTTTTAATGGCAGCACATTAAAATAAATTCATAAAAAGGTTAAGGACTGATCCGTTTATTGTTGCCAGGATCGGGCCGATTTAACACGTGATAGTTTATTTAGCTAATAGAAGCCAATCATAAAAGCCAGCTTTTATATGCAATTTAAATGCCGCCTGGGACGTGTTCAACTC
The DNA here is from genome assembly GCA_037075185.1 of Drosophila pseudotalamancana. Taxonomy (NCBI): domain Eukaryota; kingdom Metazoa; phylum Arthropoda; class Insecta; order Diptera; family Drosophilidae; genus Drosophila; species Drosophila pseudotalamancana. The sequence continues at coordinate 196,741 of JBAMCK010000645.1, forward strand.
TCCATTTCCCTCTCTTTCTACCTGCATCTGTCTCTCTCTCTTCATATCAGTATTTTAGCATCAAATTAAAGTTCGTCGATTCACGTAGGAGTTTTATTTCGATCGTTAAAGTTTACGCGCTTCGACTCCGTCTGTGGGTCGACTTCTCAGTTTATTTTATAGTCTTTATATGGCCGATCTTGTCGGTAGTTTTATCTGAATGCTGCGATTGCAAATTGCGCGCTGATTGAATAAGTTTCGATCCAAAGTGTGATAACATTTGGTTAGTCATTCGGCATTTGGGAAGAGATAAAGAGAGGTAAGTGCAGTTATTTTCGAGCATTAACATTTGTGGCTATAATTAGATCCGATTTGTTATTTTCTGTTTACTAGATTTAGATCGTGATAAGGTGCTCTAATTGATATTAAATGGCTTCACAAAATCGGGCGCCTTATATTGCGTCTGTCACAACTATTGAATGATGATTCATTTGGCTCGACTCCAACTATTTGACACATCGCTTTCGTTAGAAAATTGATGGGGCTTACTTATCTATGGGTGCGCCTTCCACTCTTCCAGTATGTGGGTTAGCGCAAGGTAATCCGGTGTGTGTGTGCCCGACAGATACCCTGTAAACCAGTAAAGAACTTTTCTTTTCTGCTACTCATGTCTAAAATTAAGATTTATATATGCTATTATTTCACATTATAATATTTGTAATTCCCTTTCAAAAATAAGCAATTAGTTTTATAAATAGGCGTTACTCAATGTTATCAATTTTGTATGATTTACGGACTTAAAATATTATCAGGTTCCAATTTTTGCTTTTATATTTTTAAATGTGTTTGGAAATTAAATACAAAATTATCGGAAATGACAAAATTAATTATAAATTTGTTCGATTTGAATACCTTTAATTAAAGTATTGAAGTTCTCTGAAATTTGGGTAATTTTCTATTTTTAAACAATAATATAACTGTAAAATTGAATATTTTAGGAATTTATTGTTAAGATTAATCGTGAACATATATTTTATATATATAAAATAGTGATATTTATTTAATATATTTTATATTTCTTTATGTGTAGTGAAATTATTTAATAGTGATTTTTTTTTTTATAATTTATATTACATTCGAGCAAAGCTTAAATACAATTTTTAGGGTTATTTTTTATTTTGATTTACATTCAAACTGCAATCGAAAATGTAACTGTAAAAGTTATGAAAAGTTAAGGAGTATGTAGTTAAGATTAATCGCAGAAATATACCAATAAATATTGTATACATGTATTAAAATTAATATTTATTATATATAATTTAATAAATGATAACAAAATATTTATTTAATATATTATTACTTATTTATATATATAGAACATTACTTTTGGCCAGAGCTTATAAATGGAAATGGACTTGTCCTTCCCGCTTTCCCTCGTTGGGCTGGCCCGTTGACCTTTGGCTATCTGTGGCCTGTTTATCAGCTTGGCCGAGAATCACGTGGGTGACTACCAAAAAAAAAAAAAAAAAAACAGAACAGAACAGCACAGATAGCTATCAACTAAATATTAAACCAATGCCTACCATTTGGGCAGCCCCAAAGCTCCCACTGTCAGCTGAAAGGGGTTTGGAAGGGTAAGGGTAAGGGGAAGGGGGAGGGGGAGGGGCGTGGGGTCGATATCTGCCACGTCTCGCTGTGGCAGCACCTGAACAAAATATCAGTGATTGAGCGATCAGTTAAAACGTTTGTGAAGTGAACTCGAATGATTGAGTGGATATTGTGTGCCCCCAGCCCCCCACCCCATCTCCCTCCCCCTGCCCCACCATACCAAGCGAGTTGGACTTGGACTCCTCCACAGTTGTAGCTGTTGTTATTCGATTGTAGTTGTGTTTACACGCATGACGCTTACTTAAGGGGTCCGAAGATAAACGCTGAGCGGCAAGTGTAACGCGAATGCGATGTTGCGGTTGCCGCGGGGGAGGTGGGAGGCAGGCAGCGGCATTAAGTGGCATTAGGCCGTGTCAAAGAAAGCATTTACTATTTCGCAGAATGTTTACCTGGGCTTACCTTGTGGGAGCCGATTGTTATAGATATCAATTTGGTAACGATGTGACAGGCCTGCAGGTTGGCCTTAAGGCCGAACCGCTAGCTGGAGGATCGGCGAAGGATCGACCCGACGGGCCATCGATTGGCGAGTTTATGGAAATGGTCGATAAGTTGGACGAGTTTATGACGTAGCACTTGTCAGTTTTGACAAGTTCGTTAATGGGCCACGTTGCATTCCTGGCCGAAGCCGTGGCAAGTGCAGCCGAGGCGTGAAATGCTCAATTAACACGAAATTTACGAGCCGCCCGATGCTGCGGGCCTCAACCCATTAAGACAACCTGTTATTAGGCAAGGTCCTTGAAGCCAAGCCGAAAAACACACCTACATATATCTGTGCGTGTGTGTGTGTGTTAGTGTGTGTGTGTGTACCTACAGCAAGGCCAACATAATTTATGTGCCTTTTCTCGCCTAGTTCTGCAGTTCGTCGAGTGTATAAAAAGAAACGCTCGTAAAAACTTTCTTTTGTTTCGACGTGCGCAACTTTACGACTTTTCTGAGTGCCAACAACGTTCCAAATTTTCACCCTAACCGTTTCCTACCTTCTTCTTCTTCTACTTCTTTTTCTTCTGCGGAGGGGGAAGGCCAAATCACAGCCAGCGGCAATGAAATATCAATAAAAGGAGCAACAATTTAATTTCCACAGCCAACTTTGACAGCTTGTAAACTGTCCGAGTGGAACTCGAGGCTTGTCATAATGATAACACTTACTGGGCCATCAAAACAGACGCATCGGGAATTTTTACGAGCCTGTTACTCACCGGTGAAAGGGTCGACCAGGAGTCACTCCTCTCTCTCTCTCTCTTTCTTTCTCTCTGTCTGTCTCTCTAGCCGGGGTCGAGGTCGGGGCTCGAACTTTTGTGGTCGCTGCAGACAACAACAAGAACAACATGGATTGTCATAATTTTCTATTTATCGTGTCATTTGTAGCGCAATTTGTTGCTCGTAAAGTGCTCAAGTGAAAATATGATCGGCTAATGCTAACGTAATGCACAATGGGCTATATAAAAATCGTAAAATATTCCTATGGAATGGAAAGCCAGGCACTCGACCCGAGAAAGTTGCCCCAGATGACAGAACCGTGGAATCGTTTCAACAAATTTATAGACTACTTTATGAAGTCACGGAAACATCCATTCCGGACGGAGTTTATGTTCGGCTAATGAAGCGACTGAAAATATTGTGAAGCGGGGAGATTACCCAATTGCCTCAACACACAGATACTCACATTTATATGTCTGAAGATTGATGATAGATCCAATTAATACGCACCTGTGACAGACTTTTGTACTGGGAAAACCCTTATTGGCAATGAAGGCGTGGACATGGGAAAATTAAACTTAAGTAGAATCAACTAAATATAAAGTTAAAGACTTAGAGTTGAATATAGTTAAAGTGATTAGTGATTATATGCACATATTATATGTTTATATATAAACATATATTTAAAGCAGCTTTGAATGAAATTAAGTCCTATTTAAATAGGATTTTCTTCACTGCTTCTCATCCACAATTTTCAACCCTTTATCATAGGCTGCGATCCTTATTAAGATATATCAAATTTATACGTTGAGCAATCAGTCAGTCGTGCAGTCGGGGTAAACTATTATACATATAAATAAAACTATTATACATACATAGAAAACTCTTATTTGTATTCAAGTGTTTTACAGCTAGACCCATAAAATATCCATAATTCAGAATATATTCATTAATATTGTATTCTATTTGCTAATAAAGGCTTATAATATAAATTATAGAATTAAGCACTTAATTGCATCCGACGGCTAAATTCTAATTCCTTACACATGACTTATATATGTCTGGTACCTATAAAATCGGAAAGAATCCATTTAAATCAGTTTGAACACGTTTCCCACCCTCGAAAAAGCGTGTGTATTGTTTATTGTTGAATAATAAATTAAGTTAACTATTTTCCATGTGATTCGCTTCCAAATACAAATACGAATACAAAAGCAACAAGAAATGAACATGAAATAAATGTTGCTTCACAATTTTTGGGTCAGTAAATCAGCTGCAGCTACTTGTTTATAATATATACCCGATTTGATTAGGAGACGTCCGCGCGATGCCGGCGAAATTTGTTTTAGCCAATTGGAACGAAAGCAGGCAGAGCAAATGCACGCAATCTTCAATCTACATCCGATTTTAGACATATCCATCATCGAATCCTGCTATAATAGCCCACGCACACACATACACACCCACACACAGGGTGAGAGAGAGAGGGGAGGCTGGCAGGCAGCAAGGGGCGCAGACACACGAAAGTATTTTGCAAATTTGCGCTCAATTAATTGCATATAATTCATTTGTTGTTTGGCAACACACGCAGAGGCCCCTCCTCCCCATCCCTTCTCCTTACCCATCTCCTTCTCCTTCTCCTTCTCCTACTCCTGCCAGGAACTTGGAGCTGGCCAACATTGGGGTATTTTATGGCATTTTGATTTGATTTTTGTCAAACGCCGACGTCGCCGTCGCCGTCGCCGTCGCAATGCCCCGTTTTTTGTTTCTTGTGCAACGCCTTCCCTTCTACCGACCACCTGCCCGCCCGCCAATTTGATTTATTGCCGACCTTGTTATGTGCAGGCGCATTAGCGATATATCCATTTCACTTTCCATAATGGTGGCGGGACCCAAGTGACAGCCCCCGTCAGTTCGTCAAGCCTCGGCGGACAGAGCGAGACGACAATAGCAGCCGCATTTACGACGTTGCTTTGTAAGCTCGCTGCTCTGTGAGTGAGTGAGGGTGTGTGTGTGTGTGTGTTGTAATTGGCAGGGGAAATTGTCTGCCCTGCGCTTCGCTCTCTCACGTTCCCCTCTCGCTTTATGGCAAGTGGAGAGCGAGAGTGCACTGCGGTGGAGGGGAAATGCCAGCCCGAAGTTTATGGCGCTGCTTGCAATTATAGCAAGTTTACGAGTTTCGATAATTAGGAGATGCGTTTAACTGCCACAAAATGACGTCACAGGCCTTTAAAATGAATCCCAATTTCCAAGCCCAAAAATTATTTCTTTGGCCCGCCTTATTTATTGGCCTTTTATTATGGCTTACAGAGTGGCTTATTGCTCGCTCTTCGCTTCAAATGTCAATTAAATTAAATTTGACGCAAATGCCAGCATTAAAAATGTAATAATTCGCAGCCCCCCACCCCTGCGTTCCCCTTCCACTTATTTTTAGCCTGCAACGTTTTTGCATTTGGCCAACGAAATCAATTTATAAATTTTATATTGAAAGCCGCTTTTGTTATGCAAATGAATCAAAAACAAGAGGAACAAAAATGTTACATTTTTTGGGAATTAGCTGAGCAACCCGCCAGCCAGTCAGTCAGTTAGTCAGTTAGCCAGTCAGTCAGTCAGTCAGTCAGTTAGTCAGAGCCGGAGTCTCAATCGGATTCATTTAGCCGGTTTGGCAGCATTTCCGCGCTTTCGGGAAAGGTCATTCGGGTCATTCGAGCTGTCGATCCGCATTCGAATCTCAGATCTGTCTCCGAATAAGCATATCGAATTACACAAATTAGCAATTCCTATTCGTAGCCGATATTTAGAGTCACGAAACATCGATAAATCGTTCAATAATCATCCAAAAATAAAACAGAGACAAGTTTTATCTATGGGAAAAAAAAACAAAAGCAGATACAGTAATGTATAACTAAATCTCTTGATATTGATTTATCCTTAACTAAGGAAAGAGAAATTATAGAAAATATAAATTATATTTAATTAGAATTAAGGAATTTATTTTAAGGCGGCTTCAATTTTTTAATTTTTCCTATTTATTTCACAAATCATATTAGGAATATTTATATTATCACAAAATTGTTTATAATTTTTTTTTAAAAACCAAAAAATGATTTGTAAAATAAATATAAGTAGACGCTATTAATATTAAATTATAAGTATCTCTTCACCTTTTTTAGATGGGTTGAAATATAAATAATAACGTGAAGTTAAAGTTATTAATTTTTTATTATTGAGTTATGCAAAATTTGTATTTGTGTATGTTTGTCTATATATGTATGTATTTTTTACTCTTTGTCTTTTATCAGATTTCGAAATACTTCTGAATGTTGAAATTATTAAGAATTATTAGAAAAAGTGTAAAATTTGAAAACTTTTGCAACTTCGTATCATCTTCTTAAGTACAGAGAAAATCGGATTGATAAATATTTAACTCTTAACTATTCTACAGTCTTTAGATTCTTATAGAGTACATTAGAAGTTACATAAGAGGGAAAGAAAAGGATATACTTAAAAATAGACCTTTTAATTTATAATTTAGATTTTTATACTTTTTACAAAATGTAGCATAATGCATCTCTCCATTTGTTCAGACCGGTGAAAAGAACTCCTAACTTTATATATTTATTGTCATACATATATTTTTAAGTTCGAGGGAATGAGTTAGTTATACTGTATAATAAATGAATATACATAGAATATATATATTTAAATATTTAAATTATTTATTGGTTTTTCTATTGACTGAAACTTGGATATTAATATTACGCATAGAATGATGGAAGTTCTATATATATAGATATATGTATATACTTATGTATATCTCCTCGCTCTCCGAAAGTGTCGTTCTTTAAGCCAACTTTATAAGACTTAGCCATTTGTTGCGTCACGCCTTCTGAACTGCATTTAAATGCTGGAGAAGAATTTGTTGGCCATTTGGAGGCTTCAGTTTGGTATCTGTTTTGGCCATTGCGCACGACCTTGGGCGCAAATTGAAATTGTTGCACTTTGATTATCAGCTCGTTGTTGTTGTTGTTGCTGCTGTTGCTTTCATTGTTTGGCTTGTAAGCAAGCAGATTGCAATTTTTTTTATATTTTGGCAAGTTTTAACAAGCCAAAGAGGCTGCGAGCAGGACGATAAAGCGCAGCGGCAGAGCCGCACGCAGAGGCAGAGGCAGAGGCAGACGTTGAGGATGGGGATGAGGATGGGGCAGGACATTGGATGTGGGTTTGGGCCATGTTCCGGCTGCCGCTTCGTTATCGAAATGCCGACACACTCGAAACAACGTTTAATTAGAGTTTGTTGTTTATTTATTTATTTATGTGTGTGTGTGTGTGTGTGTGTGTGTGTGTGTGTGTGTGGCCGGGCCAAGGCGTCGTTGTTGGCCAGAAGGAAGCCGCCGCCGGACTCCGTGAACTGCACTTTTCGACCATTAATAATTTCATTGAGCTGTTGTTGTTGTTGTTGTTGTTGTTGCTCTTATTTGTATACAGTGCATGCTGTTGTTGTTGCCATTGTTGTTGTTACAGTTGCTGCTGCTGTTTGCAGAGCTCGACGGCAACGGCTTCCGTTCTGACTCCCAATAAACAGCCCCCCAATCGCCCGCCACCCCCACCCCCATCACATGCCGGATGCATGTGTGTGTGACAGTGTGTGTGTGTGTGTGTGTGTGCTGTCAATGTTGTCGGGGTGTTGTATATTTTTGAACATTTCATAAGAAATCGTTTGTGGCATTATTTAATTTTGTTTTTTTTTTTCTTTCTTTTTATTATTATTTGTTGTTTTTGTTTGCTTGGCTTTTGTTGCTGCTCTTGTACTTGTTGTTGCTGCTATTGTTGTTGTTGTTATTGTTGTTGCTGTTGTTGCTAGTTGTGCACATTTTATTTACTTTGTTGTCGCTGGGCTGACGAACTATCTTGAATGAGGAACTTGGCCGGAGTTTGCTGTACGGCCGGGCATGTCCTTTGGCATGTCCTTTGGCATATCCTTTGGCTCCTTGCGCGCTGCGGCCAAGCGATAATAATATTTGTTATTTACTTAAACGGAAGGAAAAAACAAAAACGGAAATGCACATAAATTTCTTTTTCGTAGATTATTATTCGCTCGACCCTCACTCCCTCTCCCTCTCTTTCTCTTTCTCTTTCTCGCTTTGTGAGAGCTTCTGCTTCTTCTTATTTTGGCAACTGGACTCGACTCCAAAAGCCGCAAGGACATTCGCCAACAGCTTCGATCTTTGAACAAGGACTCAGTTTAATTTTCTTTGCTGATTGCAAATTTATCTTTTCTTTACCTTTATTCAAAACCTAACTGTGTTTATTCAAATATGTTTTTTATTAAACAAAAATTAATATTTGTTGCATTCAACTTGAGTTTTTTTTTATAAATAAGTGTTCAATAAAGAAACGTGCATCTATATTTTATTATTTAAAGTAGTGGAAAAATTGTTGCTTAAAGCTAAAGCTGAACCTTACGGATGTATCTATTATTTTCATCATGAGTGTGCATTCATTGGCTGCTTTTGAACCACTGTGCACAGTCAGTCTCTAACTGCAACTGTGGAGGAAAATAAACAAAAACAAATTGAATTCAAATTAAATAAAATTAAAAAGCTCTATAAATAGCAAACTTATCATCATAACGTTCACGTCTTTATTTTCCACTCCGTCTCTCTATAAAATAAAAGCTAAAAATAATTTTTTAAATCTTAGCACTTGCTTGCGGTCCGATATTCTCCACATAAGCTTCAGTTATCCAAAACTTGATCTTAAGGAACTTTGTGCAATGCTTAATTTAAAGATTATTCAACAATATGTGAGAGTTAACTGTAAACTAGAAGCCGCAACAGTCTTTCTTTTTTATTTAGGAAACACTTTTCGAGTTTTCTCTGCGGATCTTGAAGTGGCATCAAGTGGTGTCGCAACCAAAACTTGAGCATTTCCCAATCCGCATTAAACCCCACCACACACCCCCCTCCCCCCTTACCATTCCCCTCCATTCCCTCCGCCTGTGCACTTTTCGTCTTCATTAAGTTGTGTCTGCATTTCCTTATAGGCAGGCCGAAGAATTATGCCATAAGTAGTTTTTCATTGGAAAAACAATATTGTTGTTCGTGTGTGTGTGTGTGTGTGTGTGTGTGTGGAAGTGATTTTCACTTCATTCGCAGACCGATGTCCCTTGTCCCAGACCCGGGGAACGGACCCGGGCCTCTCACCCCTCTCTCATTTGACAGCTTCAAGTGGTTTTTCTGGGCAATCAATCAAAAACGAAAAACATTTTCCTGCGTCTGATCGAATGAGACAGTGAGACAGTGAGAGAGACTGTGAGTGAGAGGGAGATGGAAGGGGATAGAAAGGGAGGGAAGATTGGGGCGTGCACGACACATGTGGCCGGGCATCTTAATCCTCGTCCTTTGCTCATTTGCATTCCTGCTGGGAATCTCTGACTTGCTTTCCATACAACAATTAAATGCATTTTCCACAATTTTATTTTTCTGCCTCTTGCAGGTAACGTATGATGAATGGACTTTTAGTTCTAGGCGGCTGGATCTCAGGTAAGTGTCCTCTTTCGATATCCTTGAGCGTCTCTTAAACTGCCGTTTGACAAATTGCAAACTTTCGAGGCAGTGGCTTTAAAACCTCGCCGTGTGCCGAAATTCGGGCAACAGTTTAAAGACGTCGGTGTCAAAAGCAGACGTCCCAGTGACGGGTCGACAACTTGTCAGTGGGTGGGACGACGGGTGGGGGTGCCGCCAATGACCGGCAGATTTATTGGTGTCTATCGATCTATTTTGTTAGGTCTTTAAGGCTGTGAAAAATAAAGTCGGACTGGCCATTGATTGGGCCTTCGACAGTTGAATGACTGGGCCGAAATGGGCGGTGGGTGCGAGTCCTGTAGGCAGGTAAAGCGGCCATCGGCCATCGGCCAGTTTTAAGCCGTTTATTGCGGTCGCGTTGAAAGTCACAAATTGTTCGTCGCAGGCGGAAGCAAACGGTAAAGTATGCAAGCGGACAGGTAAATATGCATTTGTGTACGCAGGTAAGCAGTTGGAGGGAAATGTTTTGATCATAAAATGTGCAAAAATCAAACAAAACTCAACCGTCAAGCAAATTGGCCCGTGGTTAAAGTCCAGTGACTCTCTAACTGTACGCGCCTCGTAAACAGCTGTTCGGCTTGCCATAAAAAGTGTACGCGCACTTATCGTGCTGGCCCGCTCGCGCAATGCGGCGAATTCGGTTGGTCGTCGTGTGTGAGTTCGTTTACTGCTCTCTTTGTCGTGCGCGCAACGAAAACAAAAACAAACCATTAAAAGTGCAGCGAAATGGCCGTTTGAGAGTGAAATACGAGCGAAAACAATCCGGCGAAGAGCGGCGCGGCTTGAGCGTGCCACTCTCTGTGCGAGAGCGTGTGCACTTGTCTGTCAAGATTATGGCGGTTTTTCAGCGACATCGAGTTGGGGGCAGCCAAAAGAAAATCGTCGCTGTCTCTGCTGTTGTTGTTGATGTTGTTGTTTTCTCGAGCGCCGACGGCAACTCCTATTTTTCCTCATGTGCCATTTTTAATTTTTTTTTGCCCTCCTCGCGAGCGAGTTTCGTGTTGTGTTGCACACGGCACTCGCCGCCACTCGGCGCTCACTTTAAGTTGAGTTTGAGTGAGTCTCGCCTCTCACACACGCAGCTTCAGTCATACACACATACACCAAACGTACACACACACACACACACACTCAGCCACATTCACATCAAGTTGATATCGTGTCGTCGTCTTCATCTTTGCTGTCGCTCGCTCGTCGTTTTCATTTGATAAATTGCGTTTATAAGAAAGAGATGAATTGTCATGCACAGCAGCAGCGCCAACAACAACAGCGCCAGCTGTTGTCTGCAAGTGTGTGTGTGTGAGTGTGAGCGAGCAACGGTTGGCGCTCATTTGGGGCCCGCTGCCGCCGCTTTAAATCATATTGGCTGTGCCTCAGACTGTTCCTCTGCAAGTGTGTGTGTGTGTGTGAATTGTGTATGTGCGTGAGCTTTCTCATCGCCACATTTTTCGCTCGCACACTGTTTTCTACGTCCGCCTCGCTCCTCTCTCTCTCTCTTCACTCTAACCCCCTCGCCCTTCATCCCCTCACCCAAATGCTCAACGCTCGTCTGGGATTGGAAGTTTCCAAATGCAATTTTGCTGCCTTGAGCTTTTCGTCTTATTATCAAGCTGCCGTTTCTCTGCTTGTTTCTTTTTCTTTTTCTTTTTCTTGTTCGTTTTCTCCTATTTCTTTTCTGCTCGGTGGGTGGAGACCTCGCTGCGCCCTTCGCTCTCTGCTTGGGGTCTGCTGATTTAAATTTCATGGTCTCCTCAATTTTGCCAAGTTGTAATATTAAATTAAATTAAATTCCCCTTGCATTTTTCTTCCACTTTGTTTTCCCTTAAAGAATGCAGTAGACAAATCCGCAGTTGTTTTCTATTTCAATTATTTATTTTTATTTTTATTTTTTCTCTTAACTGGAGATTTCGCATATAGTAATTGCAGTACAAAATTTAAGATTGTTGGCAATATAAATTATACTGAATTTATATTTTGATTAAATTAGCTATTTAGCTAAGTAAAAAACTTAAGTATTTCACTCGAATTATTTAGGAACATTCATAAAAGAAAATAAAAATCAATTAAAAGAGCTTCTATATGGAATGCAAATGCAAATGTATTAAATAATATACATATATTGTGCCATAGTTTTTTTCTTAAATCGTATTCAAAGATTTGCTTGAAAAATCGCAATATTTTAAATATCAAGATTCCTTCGCTTTTCATCCTTGAACTTCGGCAATAAATCAGGTGAATGCCATTTCGGCCGTTACGTTCGTCAAGTGCATTTTGGCAACTTCTACTTTACCCACACATTCAAACAAATTAGAAATTTATTGCATTTAATTGACTTTTGAAATGAATTGCGAATTGCGTTCGTTTTGTTTGGCGTACAAATTTGCATTTGCGAGTCTTAAATTCAAGCATCTTGACACTGCGACAATAACAGCAATAAAAACAACAACAACAACAACAACAACAGCAATATCAACAACAACACGTCAGCGGCAACAATTTTGCATGAAAATTGAAAAGAACAAAAAGTTGGGAGGAAAAAATCTCAAACCGCAAATCAATCAACGTCTCATAAATTTGTCAACTCGGCGACAGTTAGAGGAAAGCTGCGGGGGTGGAGCCGGAGGAGGCGGGGACAAGTGCCTCTCCCAGAGGCCGAACAGCAACAACAACAACAACAACAATATCAGTGGGGGAGGAGAAAATAAGATCAGCTGTTTTGAAATGGAAACCAGATTAAGTGCAGCATCATCGTCATCATTATTATCTTTGTCATCGGCTAACGGTGGCAACATCCTTTACAGTTAGCCAGCCAGCTAACAAAACAAAAAAACAAAAAACAAAGCAATTTTTCATTTTTTGCTAAAAACGCGCAAAAACGGCGGCAACATTAAAACGAGCGCTGGCGTCGACGCCGCAGCCGCCGCCTGTCTTGCCGTTGGCTCCCCAAAAATGAAAATGGCGACCGGGCGCCGCGAGCCGGTTAGCCAAAAAGGCGCAAACAGAAACACAGAAACACAAAAACAATAACAAACAAAAAACATAAAAAATTGGAAAACAGGAACAACTAAAAAGGAAAAAGAAAAGGACGCACAGGCCAAAAATGCGTTGTTGAAAAATTGCCTCGAAATATGTGTTAACTGCTTTTTAAACTGCCACGAGGACGACGACACGACGACGCCAGCAGCAGCAGCGGCAGCGGCAGCGGCGGCAGCAACAACAATAACAAATAGCAGCAGGATATGCATTTTGGGCCGTTGAATTTATCGGTGCGCGATTTATTATTGCACTCAAAGTTCGCGGCGCGAACAGCTGTTTGTGTCTGTTGCTATTGTTGTTGTTTTTGCTGTTGTTGGTGGCAGGATCATTGGCTAAGTGGCCGGATCGCCATGACGCCTGCCGACGACGCAACGACGACTGCGACGTCGCTGCAGCTTTTGAAGGCGTTGCCTATTTGCCTGTCTCGGTGTGTGTGTGTGTGTGTGTGCTTAAAGTGCTGCTCTTTTGTTCGCGTGTATGTGTGTGTGCAAAGAGCGCAAAAAAATTGAGCGAAAGTTGAGCGCGTTGCGAAGTGACGGACAAGTGCAAGCGCAAGCAAGCTAGCAGAAGCGAAGGCGAAGGCGAAGGCAATGCCAAGCGACGGCGTTTGGAGTGGCAGCAAAGACTAGAAAACACCTGAAAGCACTCACTTACACACGCAGAGAGAACACACTCAAACACCAACACCAACACCAACACCAACAGCAACCCCAACCCCAGCCATAAGAGCCACCCAATGCCCAATGCCCAATGCTTGCGCGCACAGGTGGGGCGGCCAAAGAAGACTGAATGGCAAACTGATGCAAACTGCCACTCACTCAAGCGAAAATAACAAATGGGATTGGTTTTTGCTGATTTTCAACGCACGCACAGCGACGGCGACGGCGACGACGACGACGCTGGCAGCAGCAGAGAGAGGCGATGCGACGCCAGCAGCGGCCAAAACCTATAAGCCGTCTCCTTTTGGCCAAAGCCAAATAAATTTCAAACGAATGAACGAACGATGAGCGAGCGCCAACGACGACGACGACGACGACGACGTCGTCGTTGCGCAAAAAGAGTCGAAAAACAAATGGCAAAAACAAAAACAAAACACAAAATATATACATATATATGTATGTATGTATATGTAGCGAAACTGAGCGCAGCAGAGTAGCGCAGCCGAGGCACGGCATGGCCAGATTGTGACAAGTGTGTGTATGACAGAAAAGGCGTACTAACAAATCAGTCATCATCCTTTGCGCTCTGCCTTTGGGCCCCATTTTGTAGTGCGCTCAAAAGAGCGCGCCTGCGCTCTCGCAGTGCAATTCGCCGCAGTTACAGCAACAAAGCAACCAGCCAGCGCACACATATGCACACACACATGCTCGCACCACAATTCGCCGGAGTCGAATGTGTTTGTATAGCCATCGCACTCGCACTGCTGGTAAATTTATGAGCCTTCGCGTTGTACAACCTTTTTTAATGGCACAATTGTTGCGTCGCCGCCGTCTTTGCGACTGTGTGCGTGCGTGTGTGCGAGTGTACGATCGGGCAGACAGTGGCGTGCAAGCGTGCATGAGCATGATTGACAGTGTGTATTTGCCTTCGAACCGCGTACGACGTGCTTGTGCTTGTGCTGTCTGTGTTGTGTGCGAAGCGAGAAGCGAAGCCGAAAACGCCGAAGCCGTCGCCAACGTCGCATCCGTTGAGAATAATTATTATTATTACTATTATTATTGCTATTACATAGCATTATTATTGTTATTGCCGCACAACAACAACAACAACAACAAAAAACAAGAAGAATAATAATCACCATTGATTTGGAAGCCGCAACTAGTTTTGGACACCGCCAAAAATAAAATCGTCGCGATCTCCACGGTTAGCCAAAATAGAAATCCAATCACAAATTAGCAAAAAAGCGCGCGCGTCTCGTTGCGCGACGTTACGATCGGTCGTTACGTTACGTTACGCGTTACGCAGTAGCGTTTACGGACTTTCGTCGTGCCTACCGCTGGCTCTCGCCGTCTCCGTCTCCGTCGCCGCCGTCGCGTTACCGTCGCTAAAACAACATTTGCAACCATTTTCCCCAATGCACGCTTCGCCAGAAGCATATCAAAGCATAGCAGAGTGCAGTAAATGCAACTGTAAGCCGTAAAACAGTTAGTAAACAGTTAGTTGATGTCGATTGGCTGCTGATTTGACAAGCTTTTCGTTTTTCGTAGTATATTATAGTATGTAGAAGCAGCTGTGATAAATAGTGCGCATATTATACGAAGCAAGAAGTATACGACAACAACAACAACAATAACAACAAATAAAAAATAAATAAAACGCAAAAACAGAAACCTTCAAAGGAAACAGTTCGCGAGGAACAGTTACAAGCAAAAGAATCATAGTAAGAAGCAGACGACGCAGAGAAAGAAGAAGCAACTGCGAAAGGCCCGAGCTATGGATTTATGACAACAACAACAACCCGCAAGCAGAGCTAAAAGGCAGAGGCAACTGCAAGCTATGTTGCTCGGCCCACACAAGCAGCAACTGAAACAACAACAACAACAACAGCAACAAAGGCAACAACTCGGCACTATACTAAGAACGGCAACAACAACAACAACAACGAGATCAGCAGCAGCAGCAACAGCAGCGGCAATTGCAACTACAACGGCAAACCCAATAAAAACAAATTGTATACGATTTTTATAAACCGCAAAACAAAAAGCAACAACAAATTATACATAACTACAACAAATTATATGTAAATATTATATAAACATTTATATATATGTATATATATCTATATATGTATACAAAACAAAAAGATCTCCCGCTAATAATAAAAACGCGCGCGTAACTACAATAACAACAACAAAGTATACAAGCAACAAAAACAACAACAACAAATGAAATACATAAATCTGAGTCTAAGCAAAGAATGAAACAAATCTAAAGCAAAGATTTAACAAATGTGCCTGTGTTAAAACCGAAAAAGAAATTGAATAGAAAGAAGAAGAGTAAGAAGAAGAAGCTGCAATCGAGGTAGAAGAAGAAGAAGCAGAAAAGAACCACGCATTAAGCTAGAAGAAAAGTTCTAATAATATTTTTGTGAGTGTCAAGAAAAGAAAAAGAAACAACAAAACAAAAAGAAAAACTACAACAACAACAACAACAACATCTACAACATAGCAAGCGTAGCAGGAGGCCCCAACACAGATACAGCGATCTACAGATCTAGAGATCAACCGAGATCTGTACAGCTACAGATCTTTCTCAATCGAGATCCAGTCGAGGACTAGGAGGACGAGGAAGAGGAAGAGGAAGAGGACGCAAGGGACGCGGGCCCCTAAATTTGTGTTGCGCCGCCAACTGTTTTTTCTACACCACTAAAAGTGGCACAAATCGGGTTAGACGTCGCTCCCAGAGCATTAATGGCTCAGCCTAGGGTAAGTAAAAAACCCCATTTAACAACTTAAACCCCTCCTAAATATCTCAGCGTCAGAAATCTAGTGAAAATTCCAATTTTTTGAGAATTTATTTTTTGCGACGGCTTTTTTAGGCGACGGCATTTCACATTGGAAAACTTTTCCAATGTTCCAAGTTAAAGTTAAGTAATTCTTTTAAATAGAGTTTTGCCCCCTAGAACATCTATTGGAATTAGTTTAAAATTGTGTGGAAATTAAAATAAATTTCGATTGTCAGACAATTAAATAGGAACCAATTTTTTGATTTAATAAAGTAATATTATAGTAAGTATAATATATAATAGTTCTAAAGTGAAGTTTGTGTAGTTAAAACCAAGAAATTGTGTAAATTTCTTTTCTGATTGTAATGAAAAACTGTGTATTT
The DNA here is from genome assembly GCA_037075185.1 of Drosophila pseudotalamancana. NCBI lineage: Eukaryota > Metazoa > Arthropoda > Insecta > Diptera > Drosophilidae > Drosophila > Drosophila pseudotalamancana. The sequence continues at coordinate 213,036 of JBAMCK010000645.1, forward strand.
ATTTTCTTGGTGCCGGCGGGATTCGACATTACGGCATTTGTGTCTATATAATACATACATATGTACATATGTACAATATAACTTCTAGGCAGTTAGCTGTGGCGTGACAAGATTTTTATAGGGTTGTCAAGCCATAAAAATATTATAATTGCAACAATTTTATCAACTTTGATAATCTGCGTGTACACATATGTTAAATAGAACTATTTTTAAATTAAGTCTGCAATTCTTCGCGGTTATTTAATAAGAGTTAAATTTATCTTGAAGTGTCAGAAATATTTCTATGTGCTATAGACATATGTAGAATCAAGTCTGAAATTAGTTTAATTTATTTAATAGAAGTTTAATAAATCTACTTGCAAAACCTATATGTAACATAATATACGGTAGTTTCGAGCTTCGAACGTCATCAAAATTTCATAGAATTTAAATTCAAAATTTCTATTTTATATTTCATTTTTTAATAACAATTTCTGTTACATTTGAATTACATATCGTTGTATTTATTTGTGAATTTAAAACAAAAGACTTTTATGTTCAGCTTTATTAATGTTTCGACTTTCGCTTCTTCTTCTTATAAATATTGTAATTTCCCGAGTACCTCTTCAGCAGGCAATAAAATATTTATCAGCTGACTGACCAACATACTTAGCGTTCTTTTATACGCTGCTTTTGGTTTTTGTTGTATTTTTTATTATTTAACAACGTTAAGTTTATGAACTGTTTAACATATGTGTGTGAAACGATTTTGATATTTCTATGGATCGTTAAATCGTTAGAAAATACAAGAAAACGAGAGCAAATCGAACGGCTGTTTATATACATACATACATATGTGTATAGATGATAATTAGCGCACGGCATGTGCGTGAGTGTTTGTGTGTGTGTGCGTGTGTGTGTGCGTGTGTGGCCACTGTCATACATGGTTAAGACTCGGCCGAAAATGAAGTACAAACTATCCGCCGGGATGCGATTTGTGCCGATTTCAGTATTTCACTGTTCCATTCCGTTTTTTTTTTATTGCAGTCACATTAATTTACACTTGCGGTTGAATGCGTGAAATTCTCGCTGTCTTTTCTGCGTGTCTCCGATTCCAATTCCATAGCATTCCCTTTCCAGGTTCATAGGCATAGGCAAGTGTGTGCGTGTGTGTGTGTTTGTGTGTGTTTGATGTGATGCAAAAGTAATTTTATTGCACATTGGTGTGGGAAGAGGCGAATATGCAGGCAGTCCGGCAACCCGCTGCGGTTTTATTATTTACACAATTACAGTTTCATTTCACTTCTTTACCGCTGCCTTTTATATTTGCTATAATTTTCACTTTTGTGCGTTGCAACAAAAACCAAGAACAAACGGTGGAAAGCAATTTTATATATATAATTTGATTATTTTATGCCGCGCAGTTAATGAAAAACCAAACGCAACACAAAAAAAAAAAAATGCGAGCTGCGGCAATTGCAATTTGTGCAGCTGCCACACACACACACACACTTACAGCTCGCTGCAGTGGTGCAACATTCAACATTCAACACAAAAATTGTTTTGGTGTTATTTTAATTTAAAGGTTAACCGCAGCGTAATTTGTGGCATCAAATATAATTCGTCTAGTGTTGGTCGCGAGAGAGCGCAAAAAATCAAATCGAGGAATAAAGTAGAAATACAAATGAAAATACAAATGCAAGTAAAAATAAAAACAAAAATAAAAATACAAACAATAAAAATCAAATAAAAGTTCGACATTCGACATTCGCCTCTCGCATTTGCAGTTGGCCATTTGTTTGCCTCTGGGCCTCAAAATGTGCGGCCGCCTATTTTTTTAATTTTCTTTTTATTTTTTTTCGATTTGGCCTTAAAATGTTTTTTTGGTTTTTGTGGCATTTTTTAGTGCACATTTTCACATTTCTCACGAGCTTCCCTTCAGCTTGCCCGCTGGCAATTAGAATCTTAAGCGCTGGTCAAAAATTCTCTAAGAGATTGACAGACTACAATATTATATAATCTGAATTGTTTAAAATTGATAAAAGAAAGATAGATTGAGGTACAGTTATAAATTCAAAAATTGATTTATTATTAAATAGTTTACAGCTTAGACTAAAACAAAGGAGACAAAAAAAATATTAAAAAATATAAATTATATAAGCAGTAAATGCATAAATAGCTGTGATTAGAGTTTGCAATTTAATGGCCAAGAGAACAAAAATAAGTTAACAATTAAGTGGCACAAATAAGAACAGTTAAGCGACCCATGGCTAAGTAAGAATTATCTGATAATTGGCAGCTCAGTTCTCAGTTACTTTCAACTGCGTGTGATTCATGGAATCTGGCCGAAAGGCAGCGAAGTGTATGAAAGACCTGGAAGAGGAAGAAAGACAGTCTCCAATGAGTCATGATGGATCCGAACGTGTTCCATTCCGAGTGGAGTGTGAGCAAAGTCTAGTAACTGGTTCCAAAGGACTTGGCAAAACAAAAATTTATAAACTAATTGTGCAGTTTATGAATATATACATGTGTGTAGTGTATGCGTGTGTGTAATGTATGTATGTGTTGGTTAGTTTTTGCCATATTCATATTACAGCAGCGACTGCATACAAATTGGGCCTACAACGGAACCTCCGACAGTGTCCAAAAGGGGTTTCGGCTCCGGCCTTAGCTACGGCTCTGGTATTGGATGCCAGCCCCACTCGATGACTCCTGCGGCTGTGTTTGGGGCCTTTTTCGTGTGCTAAAGAGCTTCATGTTTAATGATCAAATTGCGTGCCTCGTTTGGTGCCTGGTGCGTTTGTTGTTGTTGTTGTTGTTGTTGTTGTTGCTGCTGTTGTTGCTGCTGCTGTTGCTGTTGTCGAGAGGTTGTTGGAAGTGTTTTCATTAGTTTCATTTCTTTATACATTTGCGTCTTTAAATTGTTGTAGTTTACAAACATTTCGCACAGTGTAATTTCCCCCGGCATTAGCGCTAAGCGAGCGTTAATTTTCGGCAAGTTAAGTGAATTCCATTACAACTTTTGAATTACAGACTTCAAAAAAGAAAGATACAAACACACACATACATGCGTGTGTATAGATGTGTAGATGTATAGATGTATAGATGTGTGTAGGCATTGGCATGCAGCATAAACTAACTAAAAAATGTTGTTGGGGGGCAAAACAAGGAAAAGACGTGGAAAATCATTTAGACAAGTTGCACGCCGCTCATTAAATTAAATGAGCCATCAGCACGCAATTTATTTTAGTATTTTCGTATTTTCGTATTTTTGTATTTTTGAGTAACTTTTGCTTTGGCAGACGCGGACGCAGCTACTCCACAGTTTGCCGTAGCTCCAATTCCCCACTTCTGGCCTCCTCCTCCATTTGCTTCTTAACTTCTTCTCATTTGTTGTTGGGCCAAGCCAATTTAATTAAATAGACGCCGCGTGCTGGTAACAAAACAAAAAATTTGATAGAAAATGTGAGATAATATTAAAAGTTGTTTTTTTTTTTTTTAAATATATATTTAGAAATTAATACAATGTCTAGATACAAACAGCGGCAGCAGAAGATACATACCTCCACATACTAAAATGCCTTGAAAACGTGTCTAATGTTTAATGATATTCAAAATATTCGACGTCCATATATATACATTTATATATATATATATATATATATATGTATTTGGTTCATTTCATATGTATTTATGCATAAATTGCTTAAAAGCAAAATGATTAATTTAATTTGTAAATTTCTGTATTTCTAGTTTTTTTTTTGTTTGTTAGTTTTTGTTTCTGTATTATTTATAAATATACATATTTAGTTTGAATAAAAATAATACTAATTGGACTTTCGCTTTTACCGCATGTTAAGTTCAACCTCTATTTGGGTATACTTAAGTATTGCATCCATAATTCTTAGAATTTTAATTATCTTCAATCCCGATTAGTTGAATTTTTGACAGGAGGAAAATTGTACATTTTGTATTAAAATTTAAAAATAAGAAAAATATATTTCTTGTCGCTGCTTTTAATTTAATAAATGCTCGCCCTGACGTCATTTGTTGTTTTATTTTATTTATTTTTTATTTTTATTTATTTATTTTTGTTTTTTTTTTTTTTTTTTTTTGGTTTTGGATAAATGTTAAAGCAAAAGAATTTTTGGTTGCTGTCGCGTTGTTATTTGCGTAGTCTCTGCTTTAAATTTAGCTGCCAATCGAATGATATATAGTATATATAATATATACATGTATATAATATATTTGTGCTTAACGCATTTGCTTTTTACAATCGATTTAAAGTTGAGAAGTAAATTATGAGGGTGACACAAATTTAAATAAACGAAGACTTTTCTATTATTATTATTATAATTATATTTATTATCGGTAATAATAGTGGCAATAAAAGCGAGCGTGTTCGATTTGTCTGTGGCTGCAACTGTAAATTAAAACAACGCCGAAGCACGCAACAAAAATTAATTGTCTAACACCAAATAAACTATTCAAAACAAAGCCGAAGACTCGAAAAGCTCAAAAGCAAGAAGAAGAAGGAGCAGAAATAATAAAAATGGGCGTGTGGCCAGCTTAATGAAATGCTCTTGCTGTGAGGGTGTAGGGGATAGGGTATGTGGTTAAGGGGGGGTTTATGGGGGGGGGGGGGGTTACTCCAAAGTTTGGGCGACTCTCTGGCACACCTACAACACCAATTCCGAATCCAATTCGAATCCAATTCGAATCCAATTCTAAAGGCAATGCCACAACCATATCTCAGGGTCATTTTGTTCTGCGGTTCGTCTGCTAATTAAGCAAGCAAAAAATGAAAATAAAAATAAAAATAAAAACGAAAGAAAAAAATTAAATTAACAAAGAAAACGAAACGAAATTCAAATACAACATGATAAACAATTAATTTTGATTAGGCGCACAATTAAGAATGTGAAAGAATGAAAAGGAAAAGTGTTGCCCCCGAATAAGAAATCAATAACACTGTCCAACACAACTTCAATTCCAGTGCTGTTGTTGTTGTCGAGCACATTTATGTACATATATGGAGCACACACACACCCACCCACACCCACACACACGTGTCGAGGTTTTAAGGGCTTGCTAAAATGGCGGCCATTGTCACACACTCACACACACACGCACACATGCACACAGACAGTCGCACCTATAATTCTTGCAGTCTGGCAACGGTCAGTTTTAGGTGCCGTTAGATAAACTCCCCAACAACAACAACAGCAGCAAAAACACAACAGTTGCCGCTTAAACTGGACGCCTAACGTTCCACTGTTTGTGCATCTGCGTCTGCGTCTGTCTCGCTCGCACGCTTCGCATCTCTCTCGCACTTTTTGGGCACTTTTTGCATCTGTGTGCATTCGGCTACAGTTTTCGGTTCAGTTTTCAAGTTCAGGCGCAAAAATGTTTGCGCAAATGTTTCGGCCAGTTTTGCCAGCAGCCCACATACATAGACAGTAGGTGTGTGTGTGTGTGTGTACAACTATAGCAACGGTTTAATGCAAGCTTAAAGTGCTGCACAAACTCTCGTAGGCCTTAAAGCCAACAATCGAGTCGAGTGAGTTGTCGTTGTTGTTGTCGTTGTTGGCTCGATGACTTAATGTCTCGCAATCACGACAAAATACACACACACACACACACACACACACACACACAAGGAACTCTGCTAGCCGTGTTGTCCCGTTGGCCGTTGACTGCTGCGCCTGTCACTGACAGCTAGCTAACCACTCCCCCACCTTCAGCCCCGCCCCGCCCCGCTGTCATTGTATGTGTGAGCCGCAAATACATAAATTTTTGAAGGATTTTCGGCGCTGAACTTGTCAAAATCAGCAGACGACAACACCAGCAGAGTTATGTTTACTGTTATATTCGGAGTGCCCGATTGTCGGCTGTGGATTATTGATTCACCGCCAGTGAAAAGAGAGGAATGTAGTATACCGTGGAGCCACAGAGACAGAGTGAGAGGGAAAAATAAAGAAAGAGCTTTGCTTTAACAAGGTCATTGGCTCGGCTTGGAGCCCGCAGATGATCATCAATCAAATGGGGAAAGCCTTAAGTCTTCGCTGCCAGGTCTTAAGTGTGTTTGCCTGTTCGATTTTTGGCGCGTTCGGTTACAAAAGTAACAAAACTCCCCTCACTTGGGCACAGCGAGTGGGGGAGGGGGAGGGGAGGGGGACTTTGGGGCTGCCCGATTCCCACATTACTTATGTACAAGTACAAATTGTGGTAATTTTCAGAGATCTCTTTGTTGGCGATTTTGCTTGTGCTTGTGCTTGTGCTTGTGCTTGTGCTTTGCTTTGTTTTCTTAGCTGGTTGGCTGCTCCACAATTTCCTCATTTCTAAAAGCAACGTTGCCTGCGCGCTGCTTTGTGTAAATTCGCTCAGTCGCTTTGTCGCTTTGTCGCTCAGTCGGGTTGACTCTGCCACCAACACTAAAATTAGCATAACAACTTTATAGTTTAACTGCTCGACGACCAGGTCTGGGCCCCGGCCTGGTCGGGCCTGCTCGCTGCTGCGCTCAGCTCTGCCACTGATCCGGTCTGGCTGTATCTATAAGTTTGTATCTTGCATGCATTGCATACGGGGACGCCAACACCGAGAGTGAGTGACAAAAGCAAAAAGACCCAAAAGACGAAACTCGACTTGTGCTGCACAGTAACTAATCTGTTGTGTGTATCTAAAGGATTGCAGTAAGCCGAAATGACAAAAGGTCTTGCTTGCAACTTTTTGCAGGTGGTAGCCGAACAAAAGCTGCCAACAGCAGCTGTTCCTTGAGCTCAGCATAGGGGGGTGGGGGGTAGAGTGGATTGTTAGGCTAACAGCCATTTATAGACCCATTTCAAAGCGTACTCACACACACACACACACACATAGGCAGTGTGTCAGGTGGAAATCCTGGCCAAGTCAAGAGCCACTTGCCCCAACCCCAACCCAAAGCAAAAGCAAAAGCAAAACGCAAACCCAATGCCAATCCCAAGCCAAGCGTCACTCAGTCAATTGCTCATTTAGTGTCAAAGATTTTTCCAACTTGATAACAGCTCTCACACACACACACACACATACACACAGGGAATGCGAGGGAAAACCTCGACGGCAAAAAAAAGTGCCATCATTTCTTGTCGCTGCACAAAAATCTTGTCAACTTGCTGCGTCTCAGCTCTTCAGCTCTTGAGCTCCTCGGATGCTCAGCTCCAAAATTATGCAGTGTGAAGCGTTGACGACGACGCCACTTGAGTATAAAAATGATAAAAATCTTACACAACAACAACAACAACAACAACAACAATCACAATCACAAAAGGCAGTAATCACAGAAGGCGGCGAGCAGAGGCCGCGTTGAACTTTAAAAAATATATATTTATGCTCTGTTCTCAAAGCAAAAGCGAGTATATTGGCTTGATAGAATGTCTGTCTAAGAAATATTAAATAAATAAATTTATATATATATGGATGGTTATATATCGATATTTGCAAAGTATTTGAAATGTAAAAAAGAAACACAAAATATAATCTGCAACAGAGTATCTGGAAGTCGGTTTCATATCACTGCAATGTTCTTACTTGATTTGTGTTGTTGTTGTTGCTGTTGCTTGTAGTTGTTGCCGTTGTTGCATATGTTAAACCCGTTTGCAATTGAGAGCGAGACGCAGCTAGAGAGGCTCCCACACACACACACACACACACGCACACACACACACACAGATTAACTGATAACATTAAAAATTACTTTTTTTTCGCTCTCTGTTAACTGTTTTGTTGCTGCTGCTGCTGCTGATTTTGGCGCTTAATTAATATGCAAAAAACGTTGAAAGAAAAGAAGCGACAACAACAACAACAGCAACAACAATAAGCAGCTAAATATACTCATATATCTGTGTATACGGATAGATATATATCTGCCATAATGCCACAGCCAAAGTAATCACAAGGTCAAACACAATGTGAACCGTTTTGTTATTTCTTATTCACCTTTGTTATTTGGAGGCTTCAATTTTTGTGTTGACGTGCTTGGAAATAATATAAACGTAAATGTAGCTAGATATACATATATATGCATATATATATATATGCATATGTATTTACAGATATAGATAGATAGCAGGTAGAATTTGTAGCTGACGCTGAGAAACATAACTGATTCAATTATATATAGGAAATCTGAAGTATGAAGTATAAATTCTCATATTCTCTCTTTTTCTGTCTGTCTCTGTCAACAGTATGACGATGGCCTGCATGGCTACGGCATGGACTCTGGGGCCGCAGCAGCGGCGATGTATGATCCACATGTCGGGCATCGGCCGCCGGGACTGCAAGGCCTCCCCTCGCACCACTCACCGCACATGACGCACGCCGCGGCAGCGGCCACAGTTGGGATGCACGGCTACCATTCGGGGGCCGGAGCGCATGGTACACCTAGTCATGTATCACCGGTTGCTAATCACCTAATGGGCGCAATACCCGAGGTACACAAACGTGATAAGGATGCGATTTATGAGTAAGTAAAAGCCACTATTCGATTGTTAAATATCTGTATCTACTTCTCAAAGCACTTGGAACTCAGCCACAGCCACAGCCAAAGCAACCCAACATGGGCCGTGAATGAACCAGTTCCACGATAAGCGAAGATCATAAACTGTTCGCTCGCTCATTCATAAATTGGATTTAGCCCAGGCGAGCAATACAAAGTGATTAGCAATTCCGCACCTTAAGTGCTTTCATGGCTAAATTTAGAATGATCACGCGGAATACTTGATGGGGTTAGATCTGCCACTATATAATCACGCCACATTGTGGTTCAAGATTAAAGGCAATTCAACTATCGTACAAGTGTCCCCAAATGATCAATGAAGATCCCAAAACTTGAGTTCGATCTGAAACTATGTGGGCAGAGGATCGTCTCATTCTAATCATATATTGATAAGTGATCTGTGTTCTGATCACTCGTTGATCACTCTTCTGCTCGCAACTATATTTGTCGCTGATCTTCACTTGATCCTCGTACTTATTCATCTCCAGGGATCTACTTGATGAGCAACATTTCTCGAATAGTGAAAAATGACAAATTGAATTTTGTAGAAATCATTTATTTAGTTTAATAAATTTTCCGTTCCCGCTCCCTAAAAGCCACATCAATTTCCGCCCTTTGATCGACCAACTCACATATTGAATACCAATTTGTTGCGATCGGATGATCGGATCCCTGGGCAGAACCGGCACCTGTTGCCGCCTGTTCGCACCTCTGCCCAACCAAAAAGAAGATATTCGAGGCGAGGGAGTAACATAAATTTAACGCACACGCGACTGAATGCAGACGATCCTTAGCCAAAGCAAAGGAAACCAAAATGAGAAAAAATAAACACGTTAGTGAGGGCCATGTTTTCTTCTTCTTCTTCTTCTTCTTTTTTTCGATCAGTCGTAGAGCTGGGCGTGAACTTCTGTGTTTTGTGCAAAATACAAAATTATAGGTTTCCTTTTGGCAAACAAAATTTCTTCTTTTTATACCCTGTTTTTTCTCCTTTAATTTGAGCGCATGTTGCGGCTGGTCAGGGGGTGTGGCCCCCGTTTAGTGACGGACACGGCACAGGTACGTGCTTAGGCATTAGGGAGTCCCTTCCAAATGAGCAGCACGTTGTCATGGTTGCCGCTCCTTCCACTTGGTGCTAAGTTGCCAAAATGCGGTTTCCACTTTTTCTAACCTGATCAAAAGCGAAGGACACGCTGCCCGTTGTCATTCCCAATTCTACGGTTGCGTGTCCTGCGGGCAGCAGCTTAACAACTGCCAATTTTCATGTGCCGCAACTGACGATCTCGGATCTTCGATCCCCGATCCCCGATCCCCGATCCCCGATGTCCAATGCCCAATCCTCGGGCACTGGGACAGCTGCTTGAACCGTGTTTGTCTTTGGCTTTCGTTATTATTATTTGCGCATTGGCAAATATTTGGTTTTTTATACCCTGTTTATATTGTGCGGCAACTTTATGAATGGGTTAACTTTTAGCTGCCATCAATCAGCTGTTGGCTGCTTGGATGCGCCTCCTTCGTCCTCATCCGGCTCTCAAGTGGATGAGCAAACATGGCGCACGACTTCATTAGCACACTTTTTGGCTGGGGCTGTGCTGTGCTGGTGGCACCTGCAACAGAGTCGCCGGTGCAAATAAGAGCTCGAAAATGCGCCTCTTATTTGTACAATTGACACCTTGAAAGCGGCAGCCGGACTCAAAAATAATAATAACAATAAGAAATACAATGAAAGAAAAAGCAGCCGCTATAATAAAAATGAACATGCGCAGAACTCTCTTAACACCTTCTCGAGTGGAGTGCAGCAACAACAACAACAATAACAACAACAACTTCAGCTGCCTGTCACAAATGCCAAGTCATGGCAAATGAGTGCACACTTTTTTGTTGGCCGGGTCGATCCTGGCCGGCGGCAATGGAAATGGAAATGGAATTGAAATTGAAAATGGAGTGAGAATGGGAATGGGAATGGGAATGGAAACTCTGCTGCGCAGTCGAGCATAAAAAGCGCAAGGGCCTTGGCATTAGCAGCAGTTGTTGTTGTTCTTGTTGTTATTGTTGTTGTTGTCGAGTTCATGGGGTTTCGGGCCATGGTCCGCTTATTAATAGTTGTTAAGCGCACGGCTACACCCCCTCGCCAATGGTCAAATGGTCAGTTGTGCCATCTAATGGCCAAATGAAGTGCCTGGGCTGGCCAACAGGAACAGCCCCGGCAGTCTGAGAGGGTTCGCTCGCTCTTTGCCCAATTTGTGTTCAGGTGCAATTTGTGCTTCGAGCGTGAAGAGCAGTTAACAACAACAACAACAACAACAGCAACAACAACAACAGAAAAGAAACGAGGCAAATAGAAAACAAAAAATGGTCAAATCATGCATAGTTGCTGAACTAATCCGTCAAAAAATTTAGGGCCAGGTCAAAAGCGGAGGGATTATATGTATGCATGTAGATCAGTCTCTTGCCGTCTCTTTCTCTTGAAAAGAAACAGCTGCTATTCATTTGCATGGCAGGAAATAGTTGGAAGCAGCTGGCAACTGAATATACACTGAGAAAATATGCGCCTAACTTATGAAAATGTTTGCTTTTTATTGACATCCACCCGAAGCAATGCTTCAACATTTTACCAAATCTGTGTAATCCATTATCTGACTCTCTCTCTCTCTCTCTCTCTCTCTCTCTCTATTACAGACATCCGCTATTCCCGCTCTTAGCGCTCATATTCGAGAAATGCGAATTGGCCACATGTACGCCGCGAGAGCCCGGCGTGCAAGGAGGCGATGTTTGTTCGTCGGAATCGTTTAACGAGGATATTGCAATGTTCAGTAAACAGGTAAGCGGACAGCGAGGAGTCGAAGATATCGAAAGTCCTTCGAAAGTCTTGTTGGGGGTAATTGGAGCTGGGCTCGTTACGAGCGGCTGCCACATGTGCCACATGCGGCACGCACATACCAACACACCAACACACCAACATTTGTGTGTATATCAGCCGAAAGTCTGCTCTCAAAATCGCGGCACACGAGTCCAACGAAGCAAGCCGTTAAATGATCGGATTACGAGGCACTCATCCTCCTCTCTCTCTCTCATTTGACTTGCTCTTGCCATATGTTGCAAATATGTGTCGTTGCCACAATTGACACTTGCCCAAAAAAAAAGGAAAAGAGAAGCGAATCCGCATTCTCTGCCACACATGACATTTCAATAATTTACGATGTTTTAACGCACAAATTATAATGTTGCAACTTGCTGTGGCAGCTACCCTTGTAAGCACATCCTGGCTCCAACTCTCTCTCCCTCTCTCCGTCTCTCCTCTCTCTTTCTCACACGCTACTGGCTGTTATTTTTATGAACGAGATCGCATTAAAGACAGAAAAAAAAGGAAGATACGAGCGAAACTTATGGCTCCATCCAAAGAGATTTTCGCATCGCAAAGGAAGAAGCCTAAAATAAAAATAAAAACGAAATGAGAAATGCAATATTAAAGAACAACAACACTAAAAGTCATACCAACTTTGCTTGTTGTTCTTGTTATTGTTGTTGTTGTTGTTTCCATTTGAGTTTTGCTGGCAAAAAAAATGATGTTTTTATTTATGGTCGATTTGGAATTTTGACAGGCCTGCCAAGGGTAATAAAGACAACAACAACAACAACAACAACAACAACAACAACAACAACAACAAAAGCAGTCACATTTATCAAGATACATTTTTGGTCCTGTGTTGTTGCTGTTGTTAGCTACAATGATTTGTTGCTGTTGTTGTTATCACACGCGAGATTTTGATGAACTTTTGTCAAATTGTCAATAAAATTCCAAATGAAGTTAACAAATTTCCCACCGGAATCGGCATATTTAAAGAAGCTTTTACTTCATTTATTTACTCTCTAAGTTAATTTTTAAAATTTTAAATTTTAATTGGTTGCTGCACAGCTCATAATTTACAATTCATAATTTTTAATGCTGAATTTTGGTTGTCAGTCTCAATGGCTGAACATTACTTCGCACTTTGCTTTGTGAATGATCCGCAGCACACACACAGAGATGCAGATACAGATACACAGATACAGATATAGCCAGAGAGATGCAGATACAGCTACAGCTACAGATATAGACACCATGAACAACTAAGTTGTCGCTTGCATTTCATTTGATTCGATTTGAATTCATTTCTCTATTTTGTTGCTGTTGCTGTTGTTGCTGTTGTTGTTGGTTGTTGGCTACTAAATTGATGCTGTTGCGGGGTCGCTGTTGTCTGTCGCCGTCTTCGGCTGACAAAAATAACTCAAAAATGTCATTCGCCCATCGAATTTTAACAAACGAGCAGCGCAGAGCGAAGCCCAAATGTCGCCTCGACTGCCAACATGGGCGCTAAAAATATGTGACGATACTTTTTTAGCTGCCCCACTGTCGATGCATTTTATATAGATAGTTCGCATCTAGATACACACATATATCTATATCTATATCTATATGTGTACATGCATGCACATGTGTATGTATATATTTATGTGTCACTTTATTTTGACTGAGGAACTGCGTAAAATGCGCCAACGCCAACGCCACAGTTCGAGAAAGCGTTCGGGAAGGAGAACGAGAATGGGAATGGGAACGGGATCGGGCACGGGATCGGGCACGGGAACGGGCACGGGAACCAGTGCCAGAACCAGATCGAGAACTCAACAATCTGAACGGTCGGCGCACTCGGCGTATCGTTTGCCATATACTTAGTTAGGCGACTTTTGGTGTTGCTGCTGCTAATGATGCAGCTAAGGAAACGCTTTATAATTTCTCTTTAAGAGCAGCTGAAGGAACATTTATACAAAAATATATACATATATATATATATATATATATATATATATATAAATATAAATATGTATATATACATATGATACATATGGGTACTTTATAAATAAGCAACAAAAGCTAAAGATGTTGTTGCTCCCAAAGCGACGCGTCGTATGTTTGTCTGTCTGCTTGAATGTTGTTGTTGTTGCTGCTGCTGCTCATGATGATTTCTCCCTATACAAAAATTGCTTAATGTGCTACAGCCTTTGTCTCCAACTCTCGATCTCTCTTTCTCTCTCGCTCGCTCTCTCTCGCTCGCTCTCATTCTCTGCAAGACAAAGAACCCCTTAAGTCAGCCCCCATGCTGATTGCCCAAATAATTTTTATGATTTCATTTTAAGTAATTTTTAATGAAAATCAGTCGTCGGTCGTCGCAAGTAACATTTTTGCCTGCCCGCCTGCCCGCCCGCCTGCCACTGACAACTGACAACTTTTTGGCGTTTTGGCTAATAGTTTCTACATGCGAGACGAGTTGATTTCTTCGCTGCTTTGTTGTTGTTGTTGTTGTTGTTGTTTTCGTTTTGGCGTTGACAACGCGACTCCATTGTCCATTGTTGTTGTCCTGCTGGTTGTTGTTGTTGCAGATTGCAGCCATGCGTGCAGCATGCCGCAGCAGGCCGGGTCTGCTTCTAAGTAGTTGACTCTCCGATACACACACACACACACACACACACACAGATGCAGGCGCACTATGTTGGGGACTGTCTGTTTTGGCATGATGATTAATGAAGTGCGGGTAAAATGATGTTGATGATGATGCTGCTGCTGTTGCCGATGTTGATGATATTTTGAATTTTGTGTGGCAGGCCCGCTTTCCATATGAACAACATGAAGCTGTTGTCTGTTGTGTATCGAGTTGTCTGTTGTTGTTGTTGTTGTTGTTGCTGCTGCTTGTCGATCCAGCCTGAATGCGGCCTGCCTTGCGTTTGTCCTTGACATTACGGCTATGGCAAAGCCTGCAGCTACATTTGTCAAAACATTGACACTGCCCGAAGCCGAGCAACTTTCTACTCACTAACTTGGCCCGAATACAAAAAGAGGTTTCCAGCAACGCCTCTGGCTGCGGTTCTGACTGTGGCTCTGTCTCTGTCTCTGTCTCTGGATTAACGGCCAGCCGGGCAGGCAGGTAGGCAAACCGAACAGGTTAAGCGTTAATAGCAATCAATGCTTTGGCCTATGGCCGGGCAACATTTGTACAAAAGCAATTTAATGTACGCCGTAGTCGGAGACTCGCTTTTCCCAACACTCGGTTTTGTTTTCGTAAATTGCATTTTCTGATTTCGAATGAAACGAAACGAAAAGAAAGACACACTCACACACACGCAGTTTTCTACAGTCCATAATCAGGTATGAAAGGTTACGCTTGCGCAGTTGTATTGTCAGAGGCAGGCAAGAAGGCATCCAGCCAGGCAGGACGGCCAGGAGAGGCAGGGTAGGGCAGGGCAGGCGGGTCTGGAATGCTCACTTGGCTATGGAATTGTGCCTGCATCTCTACGCATTTGCGTGTGTCTCTCTGTCTCTCTGTCCGTCTGTCTCTCTGTCCGTCTGTCTGAAAGGAACTTAATCTCCTTTGTGCAATATGCCCTTCGCAGTCGCAGCCTGTCGTTTTTTCTCCTCTCGTTTCTGCTTTTAATGATAAAAATAAAGAAACCTTTGCTTTTTTATTTGGAATTTGGTATTGGTACCTTTTTAATCTCAGCAGCTGTGCCCTCTCGCTCGCACTCGTGCACTCGGCGAGCAATGCGCAGTTATATTATTAAAGCATTGTTCTTTTATTTGCTCGTACAACCCTTAGAGTTGCGAGCTGGAGCGGGTTTTCGAATTTGGTTTTGAATTTCTTTGCAAACAAAGGCACAACTACATACAATCAGCACACAACTTGTTGGCCAAAAAAAATGCGAGCCGAAGCAGAACAATAATACTGCGAAAAGAGCAGCTAAGCGATCCCGTTCGAGCTAGGGAGCAAGCCTTGCGCAGCCGCAACTGTTGCCAGCATGAGATACAATTGAGGCCCGAACTGCGCCACATTTGGCACCACCCACCGGGCCAATCGTTCACGGTCTTCAGCTGCAAATGTATTTTTGAACACTCGAATTCCTTTGCCAGTTTTTCACATTTTCCAGTTGCCAGAATTTCGAATTTCGAATTTCAATTTTCTGTTGCTGCTTCCATTCAAATATTTGTTTACGGAACCACTTGGCGCCTTTTAAATGTTATTATTTAGTTTGCTGCTTCTTCAATTTATATATGAGTGTGTGTGTGTATGTATGTGTGTGTGTGTGTGTGTTTAGATTTGAACGGGGTCGTTAGACGAATCGTCTGCATAGCTGATGACTTTCAATATTGTTATTTGTAGAGTAGTTTGACCCTTCTTAACAGCTCTATATATATGATACGAAATGGTGCATTCCGCTCTTCGTCGATACATTATCGCACTCAGTGTGAGTGCCGCATTACTTAGTCCCTAATACGTTCATCAAATAAAGGCCATAACCCATTAGCTGCCATTGCAGCAAAAGATAAATCTATATCTATACTGTATATGTAGATGAATGTATACCTTTCCAAAAAATTGAGATTTGAATAGTGGAAAGAAAGAAATTCCCATTTATTTCGTAAGGCAGAAGCCGGGCCACGTTTTATTAGTCAGGTGGCGATTAACATTTAGTTCAAGTATCTCATTCCGATCTGAGTCTTTCGCTGCGCCTTTATTTATGTGCCGTTACTTATGAGCCGCCATGATTTATGTCCCGCTATAGACGGAAGAGACATCTGCTAAACGCTTTCAATTAAAAGCAAAAGAAGCGTCGTGACAAATTGGGCAATGAGTGTTGACAATCGATGCGCACATACCCTGTGAATATGTGAATGATGTGTGGGGTATGATATTGCATATATTGGTATATAATTATGAAATGTATATACGTGTAATCTTTATTTTGGAGAGAACATAAAGTTGGATAAATATGTATATAATGTGAGGAGTATGTGGTCGGCTATCAAGCGAGTCTTCCCGCTTCTGGCACCTATAACATATTTGCTTTGCATTTTCGTGCTGTTATCAGCAGCCGAACGCCGGATGTTTGTCTATGTCCCGGGGCAGACGCCTCTGGCATGATGAGAAGAGCGATCCATTAGGCACAGGTACCATTGATATGCGCCACAAGTAGTCAACGAAAGCAACGCACAAATTGCTGTTGCTGTTGTTGTTGCTGCTGCTGCTGCTGCTGCTGCTGCTGCTGCTGCTGCTTTTGGCTGTAGCATTCCAATGCAAATATTGACATTCAGAATGTTGCTAATGTTTACGCGCTTCTATGCCAGATTGTTAAGAGTATCTGAGCCGGGAGCGGCGCAGCTACCTCAGTGCTTCGTTTGTCTTGGGTCGTAAAAGTGTCTTTGGCCCATAGACACACTTACTTACACACACATACACATACGTACATAGATACTCACCGAGATACAGATACAAGTGCGCTTATAAACATGAGCGTATCGTAAAAAGTAAATCAGTCGAGACGCGCCGCATGTGGAACTGTCCCATTATGGAACCACGCGTAGCTTTTACTCTGGATTGTCACCTCAATTGTCGCTGTTTGTTGTTGTTGTTGTTGTTGTTGTTGTAGTTTTTACTACTGATATTGTGTGCCCATTATAAAGATAAAAACGATGGCTCTGTCAGATCGGGCGCGTTACACATTTCTCTTACGGGTTTGGCTTAGGGTTTATGCTTTGTTTTGTTTTTGTTTTTGTTTTTGTTTTTGTTTCTATTTCTGTTTGTGTTTTGTTTTGGTTTTGTTTGCTGTTAATGACGGTTAAAGGTAATCAGCGACATTAAACAACCACTACAACAGCATTATCATTTTAATCGTCATCATCATCATCATTATCATCATCATCAGCAGACGTAACGTCATCAGCTAAGCAAATAACAATTTTTAGTATTGCATTACAACAAAATTATTGTTCAGCTTTTTGTATTGTGGGATGGGAGCTGCGAGTCGAACTCTAGTTGGGGGGAAAGGTGTGGGTGGGCGGGCGTGCAGAGGGGGGATTGATTGCATTGTGCAAGCTTTTAGGTACTTAACTGTGGCTATTTGTTGTTGTTGTTGTTGTTGTTGTTGCCGCCAGTTGTAGGTGTGAGAAATTTGATACATTTGCTTGGCTCTCGGGTCTTCAATTACCTGGCTTTCAAGTGAATGATTTTGGTAACAGATGTTGTGGAATCGTGGCCAAACAGTTGACTGACTAACGAACTAGCCTAACTTTGACAACTCTATAAAATGCAATTTAATTAGACCAATTTGGCAATAAATAATTACTGACAGAGCTTGCGATAGTTTTACATTGTTTCACTATCGCATGATAATAATGAAAACGAATAATCATTAGAAGATAATCTGAGAAGGTAAAGAAAATCAGAAACAGTTGTAAGACTTTAAGACACCTTGTAATTATTTTACACACACACAAAGTATTACCTGCTGTGTTTTTTGTTTTTGTTTTTAATTTTGTGTTCTATTCCACAGCTCGAGATAAAAAACTCGATAACATTTCGACAGCCTCACTTAAGGCAGGCAATTCGGCAAAAGTTGTGTTGTTATAATTGTTGTTGTTATAGTTGTTGTTGTTGTTGTTGCTGGGCTGGGCTAATTCGTTTGTGCTGCGTCTGTTTATGATAGGCGGCCCGCATGCGGCCGTGGATAGCCGGGGAACCTCTAGGGCCGAGTCCGGCGCCGTGGCACGCAGCGAAATACAAAAGTAATAATGAAAATTAGTGTAGCTACGTGCAGCAATTTAGGCGCCACATAGTCGAACTGCAGATCTCTCTCACACTCACACACACACACAGACAGACACGGATGGGGAGAGGGAGAGAAAAACCATTAAGTTAGATAAACTAATAAGAGAAACGTGCGTTGAGTCAGAAGCCAACAGTGCGCATGAACTAGTTCCAGCCGTGGAGCTGGAACAAATATGCCGAATGACGCGTCTGGGTCTGACGCTGTTATCACTGCAGTTTCTCAAGTGGTTCTCAAGGGGTTTTGGGGGCTTGGGGCTTTACGGCTGCGATCGCCCGTTGTCCGGCTCTTTGGCTACTGTGCGCGCTGATTCCAAAAGTCGACATGGCCGGGTGCATAAATTGCTTTATGGCCGTTTGCTGGGCGCGCTTTATGGCCATTACTCAAGTGCTCAAGACTTCACTACTTTTACACTACACTACAACACAACACAACACAACAGAACACACTTGCAGCCCGCCTCGGCGCACAGGTTTATGGCCAACACAATGCCTGTGCTATAAACGCGGGCGGACCCGGACGAGCAGCTCCTAGCTATTGGCATAATAAAAACGTAGCAAAAACAAATGTTGTCCCTCTGCACCCGCTAACACACACACTCACACACACACACAAGCACATTTAAGGCGTTTTATAGACTTGAGCTCTTTTGTGGATTGCGTTTCGATTTTTATTTCGGTTTTTAGTGGCTCAAATTTCTATAAATTTATCATGTGAGAAATTAAAAGCAGTTCTGATTGAATCATAATTCCAAGTATATACATATATACAAAAATGTATACATATACAGACACAGATAGCTGTATATAGGGGCTTAACTTTGGCTTTTATGACGCGATTGTTGCTGCTTGCTGGTTGATAGCACGTGGCCAGGTTGATGAAATGAATTTGATTTGAAAATTCCGTACAATTTATGGCACCTACAAGCATTGGCGATCTTGTATATATATATATATATACATATCTTTCGAGCGAGACAATCTATAAAAAATCCCGTGCCCGTGCCCGTGCCCGACTCCGGCTCCGGGTCGGGGTCCGGGTCCGGGTCCGACTCTGAACCAAAAAGCAAACCCCTTGATGGCCGTTGGTTGTATAATTGCATTTATGAGGGGGCATCATAAAACCGCTTCAAGAGCTGTATCTAAACAGTAGTGATTTTTTTTGTCGCCGTTGCTTGCGAAATTTATGAGCTGCCCATGTGAAACTGATTAGAATTTGTAGCTGTTGCTGTTGCTGTTGTTGTTGTTGCTATTGCTTTAGGGGCGAACTCAAGAACTTGGACAGAACAATCCATGGGCGACATGACACGCAATTATTCTATTTTATTTATATATATTTGTATATATTTTAAAGTGCGAGCCAGAGAATGTGTGTGTGTGAGTGAGTGTGTGTTGGTTTCCGCATTGGACACTGCTTTTGGAAAATTGAAAATGTGCTTCTTTGCGTTGGCTATAAATATGAAATTGTCAGCTGCAGAGACGCCCACGCGGCTCTGTTGACAAAATGTTTTCAGTGTATAGAATTTTCCTGTTGCTTTTCATTTTGATTTGGATTCTCATTTTCATTTTCATTTTCATTTTGATGCTGATGCTGATGCTGATGCTGATGTTATTTTCACGCCCGCTGTCGACTCAACGCGCCGGCTTATTTATAGACTTGTCTCATGCTGTGTATTCGCTTGTTGCCAATGATTTATACATTTTTAAAAACCGCATCGCAGACAACGGGCGGGAGACATTTCATTTGGCCCATTGGGCCAACGCTTATCAGTGTTGCACGTTTTGTAATTACCACCGAGAGCAGCTGAGAGGAGTGGAGAGGAGTGGAGAGGTGCGGAGAGGAGAGGGCGGCCGGCAGCCATTTTTAATTCAGCTGACACTGGAGAGCCGCTGAGAGAAGTGCGTGTGTGTGCAATATGCGCAGTTCTCCAGCCGCCCCGCTGCCCCCTCCCCACCCCTCGCAACACAAAAAGAACCCCGACCCGACCCTCTAAGAGCTTCTCATATCAGCCAAAGCAAAAGCGCGACCTGGTCGCCAGTCAGCCATCCAAACGTTGAGTTATCATGCAAACCAGTTTGACAACTTTGCCGCCATACAAGTGTGCGTGCGTGTGTGTGTGTGTGTGTGCAACGCCAGCAACCAACCAGCATTTGAAAATGCAACATTAAAGCCAACTGGCAACAACTTTGGCACAACTCTCCACACGCAACTTCAGCCTCTCCTCAATGGCTGTTATTGTTGTAGTTGTAATTGTTGTTGCTGCTGTTGCTGCTGTTGTTGCAGTTGTTGTTCTGCTCGCCTCACAATGGGGCGTTTTTCTCATGCTTCATTGTTGCGTGGTGCCCACATATCTGCAGATGTCCGACTTGGAGTTGGACTTGAACTCCATGCCGATCCGTACAGCTGCCCGCAATATAATTATTAGTCGTCTATGGATCGCTTAATTCAAATTGCCGTTACAATAACAAAATGAAGATGAAGATGAAGATGAAGAAAGTGTGAATCATTTATCGCTGAGGATGGCTTGGAAAGATTCCTCAGATTCCATTCGAAAATGAACTCGAGTAGAAATGGACTGAGCTGTAGAATTAGAGTAGACAGAGTTCAAAGCTAAAGATATAGTTGTTGATCTATTATGCAACTAACTTCAAATTGATCTTTTATCGCTCTTGGACATCCTGTTGTGCAGCCTTCCAAAGTTGGGTGGTCTTTTGCCAAGGCAACAATAACAACAACAATTAACAACAAGAAAAGACAAAAATGAACGCAGTACAAGGTCGAGTTAAGATCTGGTATACAATTTCGCAGCGGGTGTAGCTCCGTATTTTTGTTTTATGTGTTTTTGTATTTGTTGTTTATCTATACATCTATTGAAGAACGACCCGAGCTGGTCGCACAGATCTCACAGGGGGCAGGCAATGTATCTCGTTCCGTGAGAGCCAACCGAACAGCAATCTTCACTAATGGCAGCAGCAGCAGCAACAGCAACAGCAGCAGCAACAGCAACAATAATAAAATCAACAAATAATTCGCAGCATTTATTTGACCTTCTGTCGCATTTTGGTCGGTCGCGGTCTGTGTGGCCATTTTTTTTTTGTTTTTGTATTTTTTGTTTTTATCTAGCCACATATTGCTTTTGTGATTTTTATCTAAGTGTGTGGTTTATTTCTGTTGCCTTTTGCAATAAAAATAAAATAGGAAAACAGAAAACGAGAATCGCTTTTATGGTCACAGCGAGTCACCTCTGCTCTGATGAGCAACAGCGAATTTTACGCAAATGTTGCGTTTCCCATGCTGTGTTTTGGTAACCATCTCCCCATATTGTTGTTCTCTTTGTTGTTGCTGTTGCTGTTGGTGTTGGTGTTGCCTGTTTTATGTGCTGTATTCTGCTTGCCCGAGCGCTTATCGCATGGACTGTGAGCTGGCATCATAAAACTACGGCGACAGAGACAGTCAGACAGTCGGACAGACTGACAGCCTGACAGACAACGGACACCAGCAAAACATTGGCGACCTAGTCACGGAGCTGGCTCGGAGCTGCAGTTACCACCTGCCTGCGTTCGTCAAGAATCAGCACAGCAGCAGCAGCAACAGCAGCAGCAACAGCAGCAACAGCAGCAACAGCAACAGCTGCCACTGCTTATGCATATTTGCAACGATTTGAAACTAGTATACAAAATGTTTCTCTTTTATACTCATGCCATCTCTCTCTTTTGCTCTGTCTCTCATTTCAGATAAGATCACAGAAACCCTACTATACCGCAGATCCCGAAGTCGATTCACTGGTAAGTAAACAAAACGGCGCCCGGCAACAATGTTGCAGCAACATGCCAAAAGATCACAGCGCACGTGCATGTGTGAGTGTGTCTGTGTGTGTGCCTGTGCGATCACCTTGACCCAAAACAATGACAACAATTGAATAATTTTCTTTTATTTAGAATAAATCACAGCAAATTTAGCAGCAGCCAAAGCAATTTATGAGCATTTGTTTGCTCACTTGCAGCTCCGTCCAAGTCCAAGTCCGCATCCACATCCACATCCACATTCACAGCCACAGCCACAGCCACTGGGCAGCGGACTAAGTTGTTTAGTCATTTTATTGGACAGCGTTGCCATACTTTTCTCTCACACGCATTTTGATTTTGCATGTTGTTGCAGGATGGGGACCGGGCAACAGAATGTGCCGTTCAAAGGGGGAAGAAGCGAGAGGGGGGGGGGGGGGCGACCGACGAACAACGACCAACGACCGATGCTCAACGTCGACTACAATATGAAGCAGAACGATTTAATGATGCATATGACATTTTTGCACTCTCTAAATGGGCAGCCTTTGGGTGTGCAAAAGACGACGGCAACAACAGCCACTGCAACAGCAACAACAGCAACAGCAACAGCAACAACAATAAAGTCGACGTCGTGCTGGTGGGTTAGTTAAATGCATTCAGATCTGGGCAGTCAGAGTCATAGCCCCAAGGCAAAGGCAAATGCCATCAAGACAACCTTGACGGCGATCATGGCGTGATCATCATCATCACCTTTGCTATGATCATGATCGTGATCATGATGTTGTTCCGCAACAAGTGTATAAAGTTTTCCAACTATTCCAATCTCTGGATCATGAATATAATGCCTATAAACCAAGCATATGGATATATTCGATATACATATATGCATATGTATGTGCAACATGTGAGTCAGAATGTTGTTGTTGTTGTTGTTGCTGCCTCTCAATTTGAGTCCAGCGAATTTTGAAGTCCATGTTAATCAAGACGGAAATGCTGCGTGCAAAAAGTGCAAAACGATCCATGCAATTGGTCTGTGCAAATCGCGTCAACAGTTGCTGCTGCTGCTGCTGTTGCTGTTGCCGTTGCATATAAAGAGATTAAGGGGCAAAACTAATTTTAATTGCGGCTGCGTTCGTAGCACTCGACAGAGGCCTCTGCTCCACTGCTCAGTCGTAAATGTGTCACTCAAAAGAGATGCTGCTGCTGCTGCTGCTGCTGCTGCAGTTGTTGCTGCTGCTGCTGTTGCTGTTGCTGGCGTTTAATGTCGCTGGTTTTATGGCGTATTAGTCGCCAGCAACAGCAGCAGAGAAATCTCTGGCGGTGGCCCTAATTTTATGCACTTGCAGATTAGTTTATTAGTTGTACTACAAACTCACTGAATGCCAACACACACACACACACACACACACACAGACACACACATGCACACACTGATGCAGAGAGACGTGGCACCCGGACCTGGACTACACTCTGATCGGCTTTGGCTCTGGCCATGGCCGTGTGCGCCTGCGTACTTTGGCCATAAATCATTTTGGCATGCCACCACTCAGTGGTGCTGCTGCTGCTGCTGCTGCTGCTGCTGCTGCACCGCTGCTTGCAACACTTCTCCTCGCAGCTCGCAGCTCGCAGGAGAGTTCATGTTTGAACATTTAAAAGTGCATTTAGTAACACTTACTTAAACAAAAATACTCTTGGCGGTTTTGTGCTTTGGATATTTACACCATACACACACACACTGACACACCTATACACATACACACTCATGTGCGGACTGTGCTATAAAAATGTTTATAGCATGTTTTCTCTATGTTATTATTTTACTATGCGGTTCAGTTGGCCGCGGCTTGGCATTAAATGAAATTCTTTAAAGTTTTTGCCGGCCGCAGCAGCTGCTGCTGCAACAATAAGAGCGGCAGCAACAGTGGCGGCAACAGCAGCAGCCACACCAGTTAGCAGCATCGTAAAAATGTCAAATGTCAAACTGACGTTTTAATTAGCATCTGGTCACCCTAACAGTTGGCGCTCTTGCGATTCAAGTGTGTGTATATGGTTGTGTGTGTGTGTGTGTGTGTGAGTTTGGTTCCGGGGCGTCAAACGATTTGTTTCAAAGCACTTTTTATGGCTTTGGATTTTATTATTATTTGCGATATGCATAACTCATGTTTGGTCTTTCTTTCTCACACGTTCCTCTCTCTCTCTTTCTCTCTTTCAGATGGTGCAGGCAATACAAGTGCTTCGGTTTCACCTTTTAGAGTTAGAAAAAGTAAGTAAACCACAGATGAAATCTAAAAATGAATACAATTAAAAATTAATTCTTATTATTATTAAGTATTTGTTTGAAAAGTCATTGCAATACGTTTTCGATTAGGTATTGAATTTCAAATTGTTAATTAATTTGTATTAGCAAATGTTGGACAGTAAGCTGTGCCACTTTATGGCCCACTCCTCGGCCAGTTGGCCAACTGCAGATCATCAACAGTCGGCAGTCGGCAGTCATGCAATTAACTGCCAGCCAAGCTGCAAACATTTATCACCGACCCCAACGACCACCCATAAGACCCATAAATCAATTGCAAAAAAATGAAGTCCGCGTGCTCTAGGTAATACGGGGAGATACCCTGCAGTAAAAAAAAAGAAAATATGGGAAATAAACTCAACATATTTACGATTGTAACTGAGAGATCGATCAGATATAAATTCTTTTTATTGTATATTAAACTGCAAATCGATTGAAATTGAGATTTTATTTGTCATTTATGCAGAGCTTAGCTCTCTTTATTTCTTTTTTTTTATTGTAGGGTATAGCTATCAAGGGGCGCGGCTTTCAATTGCCAACATTTGTGTTGACATTTTATTGAGCTTGTAGGTAGGCTGCAATTGGAGACACACAAACACACACACAGACAGATATAGGCGCACAGCATGCGGTCATATCTCTTTTGCAAATGTCTAAATTAAAGCCCAACAACAACAGTTGCAGTTGCAGTTGGCCGTGCAGCTGGCCATGGCCAAAACAGCATTAATTGCCAATCAAAATTGTAACATGAAAAGCGCTTGCATAGCTTTAGATAGAGATAAGTGGAGCAATGTGGACCGACAGGATGTGACAAACCATTTACAAAGCGAGATATGCGCGAGCAGAGGACAAATATTTGTGTTGTTGCGCTGCGTGCAGGTGTTTGTCCAAGATACCGACAACAACAATAACAACAATAACAACTGCAACAACAAGAGCAGCCGCAACGGGAATACGTTTTGGTGGTGCGGGTGGCGCGCTTGAATCTATGATATTTGCATTAAGCGCCGCACAATGCAGCGCATTCATTCGCGGCTCTGCTTTGTTGTTAATTCATGAGGTGTGGATGGCCTCTCCCCCTCCCCCTCGCCACCACCCTCGCCCCTTGTCTCTGTCCGCCTGTTTAAATAATTTTGGGAATGCAGCAACAAGCAACAAGCAACACCTACTTTATTATTGGACACTTTATAGTCTAAATGGAAAAATTACAGGTTGCCTAATTTGTTTTAATTTCAAATAATATGCAAGCGCTTGGGTGCGTGCATGTGTGTGTGTGTGTTTGTGTGTGTATGTGTGCGGCGGCTGTCTTAATGGAAGTTGTTCCTCAACGTGGTCGTAATTAATGTCTGCGACCCGTCCCTTATCCACTGTGTCCACTGTAGCTGCCCCTGCCTCTGCCTCTGCCTCTGCTGCTGTGCCAAGAAAATTAATTAGGCAAATGCGCAGCGAAGCGTGGAGCCTCGACCGTTGAGCCGGGAACCGAAACCGAAACCGAAACCGAAGTTGGGCCCAAAACGAGGCTGAGCCGGGCTTTGAGCTAAGCCCGTCATCAGACGGTTTTTTCTTCTGTCTTTTCAATTAAGTCTTAAGTAAGAAATTATGCAAAACATTATAAAAAAAGAGAGAAGAGAAAACAATAACAACAATAAGAACGCATGGCAAACGTTAAAGGAATACGAACGAGAAATGTTGTGTAGGCCCCAAAAGGCATTTACAGTTGGGCTCGAACCAATGGCTAATGACACGTTGACAAATACAAACAACAAAAGTCAATCAATGTGCAATTAGCGTTGGCCAATCTTAATTACCAACTGCAGCAAGCGCTTTCTATTGAAAGTAGTTCACTAAGCCAAGTCAGTCAGCCAAGTCAGTCAGTCAGTCAGTCAGTCAGTCAGTCAGTCAGTTGGCTAACTGATCAGTCGGCCAGCTGCAATTTGTTGCAACCAGCACCCTGTATAACACACTGAGGAGTAGTGAAGCGAACGAGATCTTTATCATCATCACAGCCCACGACAGGTTTTTGTTTTGTCATTTGTCACTCACACAGCTTGCGACACACACGAACCACGACACACAACCAACAACCAACAACCAACAATCGGCAACAGCAACAGCAACAGCAACAATCGGCACAAAGAACTGTAGCAACTTGTACCATACAACAACAGAAACGACAGCAACAATTCATTTATATGCAGCCAACAAAATGCAGCGGGCGATTTTGGTGTATAAAATAAATAAAAATACAAAAAAAAAAAAAAATATATATATATATATATATGTATATATATATAATAAAAAAATATAATACTTAAATAAAATGTGCGGGCTGACTGGCAAAAAGCTTCTATATATGCTTGTATACTATATATGTATGTATTGTATCTGTGGCTGTGCATATTTGTTGCTGCTGCTAAAAACAACACACAGAATCAGTTAAAAAGACGCTTCAAGACTTGTGTCTGTCAAAACTGGTTTCCCAGCCCCATTTGCCCAGTCCTCAGTTCCCATCCAGCACGGACAATTCTCGTCACAGAGTCACATGCAAAAAAAAAAAAAAAAAACAGAAAAAAAAGTTGAACACAAAAAAAAAAAACACTCAACGACGACGGCGCATTGCAATTGACAAACGGACAGTTGGACAGAGCCACAGACAGCCGGACGGACGGACAGCCGGACGGACAGCCGGACAGACAGACGGTCGGACGGACAACACACGTTGGGTCAGTTGCACACACCCCGGCA